>BMAO01036488.1:0-25038 GCA_019973975.1 Trichonephila clavata | reverse complement strand
AAATTTGGTAGGGATGTTTGTTTTAGTAGAGATCCGCTAGGATCTGGTTTTGCTGAAATTGATTCCCAAGGTGAGTTGCAGGGGAGATATAGATATAAAGAATTGACTTTTTTAAACTATTACCGAACTAAACTCAGTGGCGCTACAGCCCATGAGGGCCGCTGTGCCGCTTTCAGTTTACTTGACCTTGGGTGCTGAGGTGTATGAGCAGATGTTCCGATCAGGTGGTCAGTCTGACACGAACCCCCCCCCCCCAGTGTTTAGTTCCCAAGCAAGCTTGGTACTGATTTATCGACCCACTAAAGGACTGAAAGGCTGAGTCGACCTTGCCTAGCCTGGGATTTGAATCCCGGACCTTTGGCGTGGAAGTGTGATACGCTACCACTCAGCCACTGCGCTTAACTATTAAGATTGCAGATTTTAAATTTGACAGGCATGTTTATTTTGTTCGGTCATCAATTCCCAACAGGAGGGGGAATTTCTGTTTTTGAGCTTTTAGCCCAAAGGCTTTTAAATTTGACAGGCACCTTTCTTTTATTAAGTGAAGATTGGCTCTATAGAGATGGGCTACGGGGACATAAAAGATAAATATATTTCCGCTTTAGAAATTCAACTCCTATCCTTTTTAAATAAAGAAGCGAGGATTGTAAGATATCCTTTCAATAAATTGGAAAGCTTAATGCTAGACGTTAGATATCACAATAGCTTAAAAACAATATATAGCCATACTAATTATGAAATAAATACTTAGCATATCGGGTGGGTAACGTCTAATAGTTTATAAAACTGCTTCGATAACTTAATATACTTTATAGAACTGATCAGATGCTTTATAGAATTTAATTTAATTCTGAGTATCTTTGAGCAAATTGGATAAATAAATTAATAAATGTACAATTCCCTGTAGCATTAGAATAATTATACTAATGAATAGTCTTATTAACGGAATAACATTCACTACATTTAGTTCGGAATAATATTCAACTTTTATTTTGGAACGAGCTGTAATAAATAATAGTTAGTACGAATAAATTAGAATCAGCTTTTGTGATAATCCTAATCGAAACTAAATTGGAAGTATGAACTTTTAGCTACAGGAAAATATTGCATAATTTTTATAAATAATTTTAAAGTAACTTAAAGCTAAAAGAGCAAGAAACAAATATTTTCAAGAATTAGTGTTAAGTGCAAAATATAAGTACTACAAGAAATTAGTAATAAATGAAAAAAATTAATACAAAGTGCAAGAAACATGTATTAAATGCATGAGAGGAACAATTATTAAGTATACAGAATTCTGTATGTCGAATAATTAAGGATAAAAAGCTAATATAAAGAGCAAAAAGCAAACATACATGTAAAAAGATCTTAAATGTTAGAAGAACGTGTTAAGTATACAAGAAATAAATAGATAATAATAATAAGATAAATACAAGAAATTCTTGCTTTCTGAGCATGCGAAGACATCAATTAACCCCTTAAGGTATCCGAATGGTTGTGACAACTTTTTATTTTTAAAAAAAATAGAATATGGGGGGGGGTGTTATTTTTAGATTTGCTTAGTGCATTTTAAGAAAAATGGGCTAAAATTAAGAAGAGAAAAAGAAATTAATGTAACTAAAAAATGGGAGAAAATAGGTAAAAATTGACCAAAAATAGCATAAACGCAGTCCATTCTGTACCAAAGGTTTATAAACTAATTTTCAATTTTTTCAATCTAATGTGTTGCTATATTATTCATTTTTGAAATAACCTTCAGGATAATAGATATTTTCTTTTTTACAAAAACGAGATCACTTTATCTCAGTTATTATAGGAAATTGCTTAAAAAAGCAGTGATTATATTCACACAAAGGACTGTAAATTTTGTAATAAAACAGTGATTGATAAATCTGAAGGTTAAAACACTTCTACTATTTACATAACATACACAAAAAAATTCACACAGGTAATTATGTTCAAAACTTTTTTAACACTCCCTAACCCTGTTTGATTATTTTCAAAAAATCACATTTCGAGTAAAATGCGTTTTAAAGTATGACATCTTGGTTAAAGTAATAGCATCTGCTTTTACTAAAACACTTGTAGTTTTTGTTCTAGTGAACGGAAAATGATAAGCTTGATATTTTTATGCAGCTAATAAGATGTCTCATAATATAAAATCATAAAAAAATTTGTCAATTTTTGGCAAAATTCACAATTTTAGGGTAGCCGGATACCTTAAGTGGTCCATTCTGTTACCCAATATGTTCCCAAAAAAGGCAGAGTTTTTAGATTTTATCGATTATTTCTAGAACTTCTCTATATAATTTAATAAAATTTGGTATGTATATAAGGCTGAAATAATGCAAAAAGATAATCATTCAACGTTTAAAACATACACGCATGATCGTGCGTAACACTCAGTGAAGTCGGAAAGTATGAAACATCATTTGCAGAACATCATTTTAAAAATTGTTTAATAGGAGGTATGATCTCCTGTTTCAGATAAACAAATCACGCCGTGATTTTATACTGGAAATAAGGGAGTTTAGGATTTCTTTTGGAAATTTTTCCCACTCGTACAGCAATACTCCTTTTTCAGGTGAATGATTCTCGGTAGGTTTTGAGATTTGCAATTTTCCTCCCCAGAGTGTCCAGGCATGCTCTATACTGATGAGGTCTGGAGGGCTAACTGGCCAATCTATTCGGCGAATATTCTCACTTTCTAGAAATTCATCGACTATATGAGCTATATGTGCCTCGCGTTGCCATTTATTAAAATAAAATCAAGGCTAACTTATGAGGGAAGATTCCTCGGTGTGGGGAGGTCGGAAGGAAGATTAGCCATAGTTAATATAACTTCAATTTATTTTTCAATACGATCAACAAGACAAATTATAACAAAGTTAAAATGCACCAAAATAAATATGAATAAAATAAGAGCAACGAGAAAAATTATAAATAAACAGATCATTTACGTCTAAGGCAGTGCTTCTCAAACTTTAATACTTGCGACACAATATTGAATCATAATTTTCCTACCCACCCCCCTCCATACAATAACAATGTATTGAATTTGATAATATTATACTTTGACGCTAAAACTACAATACGATTTTAACCTCTTAAGTGCCTCCGGCGTATATAAACGTCTCGCTCAGCCAAAGCGTAATTTCCTCCGGACGCATATATACGTCTTTCCAAAATACGATATTTTCTGTTCACTGCTATCCATAAGCTTATTCCAAAGGCTTTGGAATGCAATAAAATGAACCCCTAAATACACCACATACGTTTGCATGCTTGCAAAGCTGTGGCATAGGAGAGCGAATTACGTAACTTTTAATAGGCAGTTAAGGAATTAATTATAAACCGTACAAGTTATCAAGAAAAATGTTAGTGTTTGCATGTAGTTTTATATATGAAAAGCCCGTGGGATCACTGGCAATTACTAAACTTATTCTTAACTTAGTATTGTTGAATTAATTATAAAATGCATTGTGCAGTACTGATATTTATAAGTGTATTATATCAGTGTGTAAATGGTTTTTTTTTATTTATTATGTCACAATGTGTTTTGTTTGTTTACTTTCAATAAATTAATAAATTTTAAATCATCTTTTGTTTTCGACATTTCAATATTTTTCCTAGGGTTATCACCCCCCCCCCTCCAGGGGACGTGCCCCATAGTTTGAGAAGAGCTGGTCTAAGGAATACCTTCTAATTCTTAGCGACCTAATCTAATTTAATTTCTATTTGACAAATCGTCAACTTTAATATTACAATATTCAGCTTCTGAGTATCCATGCCTCACTTCACGTTTAAGCAATCACTGCTAGCCGTACCAGTCTAACTTCTCTCTCTCTTATCTGTCTCGAAAGTTTAATCTTTATATACAAGACTTAATTTGCATACTCACATCTGCTTCGCAGGAAGGTTTTCAGTAAATTCAATTTTAAAGACCATTTTTCCCAAGAGGATTGTTAGTTGGAAAATTCCGAATAAACCCGTGTCAAACTGTACCCGTGAAAAGGCAAACATAAGTCTCCAATACCTCATCCCTATGTCACAGAATTCGCGGTGCCTCTTGTAAAGACATAGAGGTGCGTGCAGCCATCCAACGAGATGCCTGCACAGTCCATCAAACATCCCTATTGAAGTGCTTCTCTAACTTTCAATATTTGCGACCCAATATTCAATCATAATTTTCATCGCACCCCCCCCCCTTCCTCCATAAAATAACATTGTATTGAATTGTAACATTGATTGTACTTTGACGCTAAACCCACCATACGACTTTAACCTGCCACCATCGTATATAAACGTCTCACCCAGCCAAAGCATTAGTTTCCCAGGACGTATATATACGTCTTTCCAAAGTACGATATCTTCTGTGCAAGGCTATCCATAAAATTATTCCGAAGGATTTGGAATGCAGTAAAAAAGCCTTGACGGTGTTTGCGAAGAATTTACTTATTTCAGAGGATTTGCTTATTTATTTCTTTTCTTCCCCTCCCCAATACATCACATACACACGTCTACGTAGAAAATGGTGGCGGGGAGCGAATCACGTATCTTTTTAATCGGCAGTTAAGGGATTAATTATAAATCGTACAAATTATCAAATAAGTGTAAATTTTTGCATATAATTTTATTTGTGACAAAGCCATAGGTTCAATGGTAATTATTAAACTTGTTCTTAACTTAGTATTGCTAAATTAATTATGAAATACATTGTGCAGTATTGATGCATTTACTAGGGCATTATATTAGTGAAATGTGTATTTATTTCTTGTTTGCCAAAATGTATTTTCTCTTTGTTTACTTGCAGTAATATAATAATTTTTTTTAAATAATCTTTTATTTTTGATATTTCAATATGCTCGCGCCTCCCTTGTAGAGTTATCACGCTCCCCTTAGGGGGCGCGCCCGACAGTTTGAGAAACGCTGCGCTATCGTAATAATTT
This sequence comes from Trichonephila clavata, assembly GCA_019973975.1. NCBI lineage: Eukaryota > Metazoa > Arthropoda > Arachnida > Araneae > Nephilidae > Trichonephila > Trichonephila clavata. The sequence goes on along the minus strand of BMAO01036488.1, from coordinate 20,089 downwards.
GATTTCTCGGACATTGGAGGGCAGGTAGTGGGTCCCTGGTTCTCTCCATATGAAATTAGCTCTTTGTAAATATCGAGGCTACCGGTTCATCTTAAGAATGAAACATTCTGTGCGATTTAAAGATACTTCGTGTCATATTTAAGAAAGAGAACAAGATATTCTTGCATTGTCGAACGGTGTTTTCAATCCGATTTTAGAAATTAAATGTCTTCCTAAACGTTATTTTTAGAATAAAGAAGAGTTATTTAGGCTTTTTGTTTGGTAATTAACTGAAATTATCGATTTTTTTTAAATCACAATCCATTAGACATGGATCTATCTAATTTCTTTGTCGTAAATATTTATTGGAAATACCTGTGAATGATTCTCTGAATACATTAAATGAATAAGTAATCTTAATATTGTGACGTGTTTAGAAATCTATAAGTAACAAATTCTGCATTGTTTTGCTAATAATACTGAAAACTGCCTTGTGTGTTGAGGAAAATAAATGTAAGGTATTCGAACACGTTTGGAGTACTTTTTTTAAAAAATAGCATACTAAAACATTATAAATGCTTTTTTTAAGAATCAATACCAATAAATACAAATATTTAACTTACAATATTTTTAAAAAATTATCTAAATTTTACAAAAGTCAGAAAAACAAGTGAAATTTTAGCAATATTTTTGAAAAACTTCAAAACATTTAGAGAAAAAAGTAATAAACTTATGTCAGAGTAAATGTATTACTAAAACAAATTAGATATATTTATCTAGAAAATGTACTAAAATTTTAATGTTTTATTAAAATTTTAAAATTTAAGAGCTGATCGCGAGTAAATATTAAAAGAAATATGACATTCTTTATACCACCATTATTTAAATAGCAAGCCATAACGCAAAAAATATTCATACAATAAGAAATATTTTAGTACATTCTTTAGAAATATAAATACTAAGTTCCAAGAGTTCCACAGAAATACATTTATAATATTTTAAGTTATCAGACTCGCCATGATAGATTTCAAACATTTTAAATGCTCACTTCTGGTAGATTAAAGACCCACTTCCTTTTTTTCTAATTTTATAAAATTAGATGTAACTTGGCGTTTAGGTAACGTAGAAAGAAAACAAAATTTGTTTTTAAAGCCAAAAGATAGCTCTATCTATAAAATAGCAACAAAAAATATGTGTTTCGATGAAATTTGGTCATTTTAAAGTGCTCGGATACCTTAACACTGTAACGTCCATCGGTGTCAATTTGACACAAGAACTTGTTTACTTTTTTCTCATTTCCGCATTTTTGCAGGGAATTTGAAACATTTTCGTGATTTTTTATCATTTTCCCTGGTGATAACGCAGAAAAAGTTTTGTGGTTCTAGGTTAATTAGGAGTGATTTTCCAACTAAATATACCTAGAACGTCCGCTGGTGTCATTTCGACATCAAGGCAATTATCATTATAAAAAGCTGTCGTTCAACAAAATATAGTCCACTAAGTAGATGTTAGTAAAACATTTTTTTTGCCTTAAATACAGTGTTATTGGGTTCACAGTAGAAATGAATCAATTATACTAAAATTATTGCGTCTAAGTGTTTCGTTACATTGCATTTGCTTATTTTTTCATAAAAAAAGCATTTCATTTGATTTTCAAACTTAATGCAGAACAGACACCATGAAATGAGTGCTCTTAGAAAAGGTCTAACCCCTGATGAAATGGCTAATTTGTTGCGAGAGCTCTCTGAGAATGAATTGGCTTTAATTTAGATTCCGATGAAGACGTAAGATTGAATGAAAGTGACTGCGAAGAATCTCAAGAAAGTTCCGATGTTATTGATAATATTCCAGTAAATCCTGATATATATGTCGCTAGGGGTGACACAGAATGGATACCGCATGATAGCATGTTCCTGGCAGATTTGTGACTCGAAATGTTTTGCAACAAAGCAGTGGTCCAACAAGCTACGCGAAACATAATTTCAACGGGTCAGTTTTTTATGATATAAAGGGTCCTAATATATGATAATTACATGAAATAATATTAAAAAGTCTTAAAACTAAACCCTGCTGAACAGTAGTCCTGCAATTATTTAGTTAAAACAATTACTTTATATATTTTATATCACGATGTCAAAATGACACCGGTGGACGTTTAAGGGTAATCAATATCCCGGACGATCTAGTCTTAAATATAAATTACCCCCTCCCCTCCCAAACCAGCACCAAGATGCATTATTTTTTTATTTGTAAAACTGATCCGAAATGGTCTTTTATTCAAACAAATAGACAACATTACGTCACGAGCATCAAAAATGCTAAAGAATCTTCAAAAACATTTCATTTTAATTTTTTAAATAAAACTCGCTTGGCATTTTATTTCGACATCACCTTGTTTCCTCTCTTACCAAAACAAAAGTACGGAAAGAATCTTCAGAAGCAGTCCACAACTTTCACCCATCCACCTTTCAGCCGAATGGGGCGCAGTGTTGAGAATCCGCTGACCCACGTAACCAGAGGAGTAATCAAACCCAGCCGCACACGGTACTGGGGTGGTGTGTGTGGCATCCCCCGGCGGAGCAAGTCGTGATTGGGAATCGGTCCGTGGGTCACGTCTCATTCCCCTTTTATAGATTTGCATTCGCCTCGTCATTAAAGCCTCGGCCACTTTAATGAATGCCCCTATGCAACTGGGATGGGAAGGGGGCGTCCACCCATTGCAAACTCACCTGGAAAGGGGCAACGGGAGGTGATATATTGAATTGTCCATAAATGCCCTGTACTTGAACTCACGAGCTTTGATAAACAAAACCTAACGGGGAGATATTTGAGTGTGTTTAGATTGTCAGTTTTTTCTGAATTGAGAGAGAGAGAGATGAGAAAAAAATATAAATTAAAAAAGAAATATAAAAAAAATTGTAAGACTATTCCTACTTAGGCCAACAAAGAAAATTTTATTTTAGTTACTTTTTATTAAATAGTTAAAATTAATATAAATATGTATATACATATGACAGAATCACGGTATTAAGTGACAAAAACGAAAGCAATTTTCCTTGCAATTTTTTCCATTTTCCTTTCTATATAGGATGCTGAACTTTTTTTTTGTTACTATGTATTCATTAATTAAATTTAATTATTCTAATAAAATAGTACAGTAAAAAATATCTTATTCTCAGAAATTATGCCATCCAAGGTGGGATTAGAACCCACGACCCTTGGATTAAAAGTCTAACGCGTTATTCATTGCTCTATAGAGACACATCGAGCGATTGTCCTTTCTATATATGCTGTTGGACTATATTTTTGTTTGTTGTTTATTCATTTTTTAAATAAATTAATGGATTAATATTTGAAAAACCTCTAGTAACATCAAGAATCAAACAATACAAGTTTTAAAAAATGTATTTGAACTTGAATGGATGAATAGAAAGAATTTTATTAACGACTGAAAATTTGAACAAGATATATATATATACACTGGTGTGCAAAAATTAAGGACGAAGTCGAAAAATTAGCATATCAGCTGAACGAAGAGGCAGAGCGGACAGAAAAACCAATCAGGAGATTTAGTGAGGTGATGTACGGTAGCACATGCGCAGATATGCAGGTAGACGTAATGGGGGAGTGTCTGAGTAGTAAAGCATGTTGTCGGTGTAAGATTAGTATTTCTGGCAAAGAGATTGCACACCGTATAGCAGTTAAAATCACACCGAGTTGCTGCCTCAGCGAGAAATGGCGAATAATCAATCTGTTAGACGACATCTGGATGCTTTTACCCGAGGTCGAATCATTGGGAAGTTGGAGGAAGGTCGTAGTGTGACAAGTGTGGCTGCAGAGTTCGGAATTGCTCACAGCATCGTTTCACGACTTTGGAGACAATTTCAAACTACAGGAACAGCTATCCGGGGGTTCAGTAGTGGTCGTCCACGAGGAACCACACCCGTAGATGACCGGTATATTGCCTTACAGGCCAGAAGAAACAGGCGGCAGACAGCGGGAGAAATCGCTAGACATACGACACAGGCGACTGGACGACCGATATCGCGTTTTACCGTGGCCAGAAGACTTCACGGTGGTGGTCTGTTTGCACGACGCCCTGTACGGTGTGTACCTCTAACGCCTGCCCATCGGAGAAGGCGTTCTCTGTGGTGCCGGGAATACCGGAATTGGAGAGACAATGAATGGGGACGAGTACTCTTTACAGATGAGAGCAGATTCAGTCTGAGTAGCGATTATCATCGCATACTCATCTGGAGAGAGCGGGGAAGCCGCAATCATCCCTCGAACATCATTGAAAGGCACAGGTATGGAGGTGGCGGTGTTCTCGTTTGGGGATGCATCATGCTTGGTAGTCGTACAGACCTTCACATCTTCGACGCAGGTTCAGTCAACGGGACCCGTTATTGTAAAGAGATTCTTCTTCCATATGTGCGTCTTTTTAGAGGCACTATGGGTCCGCAGTTCCTTTTCATGGACGACAATGCACCATGTCATCGCACAGTAGCTGCCGAACAGCTCTTAGAGAGTGAGGATATTGAACGTATGGATTGGCCGGCACGATCTCCGGATCTCAATCCCATCGAGCATGTATGGGATTTTCTAGGCAGACGCTTGGCAGCTCGTACCTTACCACCAGTAACGATTCCGGAGCTTCGATTGGCGCTGCAAGACGAATGGGCAGCAATGCCTCAACACAACTCATTGACACCCTCATTCTTAGCATGGGCAGACGCTGTGAAACCTGCCTAGCAGTCAGGGGAGATCATATCCCCTACTAAAGACCGGATATTTCTTGCTGGACACCCATCACAGGGATGTTTCGGCCTTCAGTCGCATTGCGCTCCATGCTACTCTTTCAATAAAGCTTCTTTTTATCCCTCTGATTTCTCTTTTAGTAAATGTTGCTTACATTACTCATGTCCTTACATATTGGGGATTTTACGGTATTAAATGTGTTGATTTGGAATGCTTTTGTACAAAGTTATATTGAAAAAACCGTCTCGTCCTTAATTTTTGCACACCAGTGTATATATATACAGGAAGAGAATAAATTAACTGTAGGAATTGAAAAATATCAATTAAATCAAATTTAATTTAGTTTTAAAATGCTGTATATTATCTAATCAAGATTAATTTTTACATCTGATAACATAATATCTCATGAAATCCAAAATCGATTATACTTGGCAAATAAGGATTTTTATAGACTGAGGAAATTTTTAAAATCTAAATTTCTTTCAAGAAACAAAAAAATTTTAATTTACAAAACTCTTATTAGACCAGTTCTGACATATGCATCTGAGACATGGACAACAACAAAACTGGAAGAAAATCGAATGGCATCTTTTGAGAGAAAATTACTTCCAAGTATACTTTGAGGTGTAAACGAAAACAATAGTTGGAGAAGATACAATTTTGAATTATATAGAATTTATAAGCCTGATATCATTAAATACATAAAAATAAATAGAATGAGTTGGATGGCCCATTTAATTCGAATAACAGATGATAATGTTATCAAAAAACTACTGCTATTCAATGTCACAGGGATTCGAAAGCTTGGAAGACCAAGACTGAGATGGGCAGACTCAGCGGAATCAGATTTTGGGACTATAAACGAGAAAACTTGGAGATTAAAAGTAACAAGTAATATAAAAAAAAAATTTAAGTCAATTCCTACTTTGAATGAATGAATATAAATTATTTTACTAACGATTGAAAATTTGAACAAGATATATAGATAGTCAAAATTTCTCTACAAGAGAGAGATGAATAAACATTAATCAAAACTGAAGAAAATTGACCAGACGATAGATTTAAAAAGTATATATATATATAGGGAGAGAGAGTGAATTAATAGTAGGAATTGAAAAAAGAGCATGATTTGCCTGCATTGTTGATACAATGCACACCTGGTTAGGCTAGTTTGACTGAAAAACCAGTTTTCAGCTGGTATTTCATGAATCATCAAAGTAGGGTTACTACATGCAACTAGGTTTAATAGTATTTTTACGAATTATCGAAATGTATATCTTTGATTCATCGAATCTATTTTGCATACTATCTAATGTTTATTATATGAATCTATTTGATATATGATAACGTTTCATTGATTTATTAAATAGTATGTTTTAAAAAAATTTAATTGAAGAATCTGAAATTTAAAAAAGCAAGCTTCTCTCTCTTGAATTATGTTTTGTTCATACAGTTTTGTTCCATCAGTATTAGAAAAAGGCTTAGCTAAAATGAATCTACCCATATTCATTATTCAATTCACCTAAATAAGTTCGTATATGACACGTTAAATTATACCTTCCTACAAAACATTGCAAATAAGTATCATCAATATTGAAAGGAGATTTCCATTTAAAAATGAATAACTGTTTATTTAAAAAAATGAGTTCCTAGTAAAATTAAGGAATAAGAAAAATAAGAACTGAAGGATTTCACTGAATGAAATTCCAATGAAATGAAATGAAATGTTTAAGAGAGTAATATTTATTTACATTTGAATATAAAGATATATTTTCTGAGAAACTGATTTTTCAATCTAAAAGCAAGTAATATCTACCAATGATGAGACATACTATAAATGAGATTTTTTTTTATTAAAAATGAAATAGCTAATATTTTTTTCATAAAAAAAAGAATTTTCAAATAGCGTTTTTATTAGTATGGAAAACATTTTCTGTTATAAATATTAACTTTTCGTCTTCACAAAGCTATATAAATAATGGATGAAAATTATATTTTTACCATTTTCTAGGGGTTATTTTTTATTTTGAATAAAAATTCACTTTTTCTAAGTTGTACTCAGGAATCATCCTAGATTTTTCTTAGATTGGGTATTTAAAAATAAAGAATGTTAAATTTCGAAAAACAATTGATTTTTCAAAAATATTTTTCTAAAAATAATTTTAATGCATTTCAAGCGTAATGCATATATTTAATCAAAATTAATGGGTGCTTACTAAAAGTTTTAATGGAGTTGAAAGTCTGCGTTATTTATGAAGTCAACATCCGTATGCATTATTGTGTAGATCCTTTTTACGAATTATTATTTCTAATATGAATAATGTATTAACAATAAATAACAGAATCAAGGTTTTTTTCGTCTATATATAAGAATAATGTAAAAGAAAGATGTGACTTCTCTTTTTGAACAAAATATTTTTTAGTTATTTTTCTTCTGTATTAATACATTAAAGTAATTTTTAATTAATTGGAATACATTCTCTGTGTGCGTTGAATCAGTAAATTGTAAAGCTCTTGAGTTTTCAATAAATAATTGAAGGGAAGGGATTCAAAGTATCTGACTACAAGCGACAGCTCTTTTTTAAAAAAATAGAGATACGGGGAAATTTTTTGTGGTTTTTAGATTTGTTTAGTACATTTTAAGAAAAATATGCTAAAATCAAGAAGGAAAAAAATATATCATTCCTAAAATGGGTAAAAATTTACAAAATATAACATAAACGGGGTTCATTCCTTACCAAAAGTTTATGAACACATTTTCAATTCTGAAGTTTTGCTATGGTATTCATTTTTGAAATGACCTTCAGGATAAGAGATATTTTAATTTTTACAAAAACTAGAGCACATTATCTTACTTATTACATGAAATTGCTTGAAAAAACAGTGATTATATTCACATAAGGGGTTGTAAATTTTGTAATAAAACAATGATTGATAATTCTCAAAATTAAAACACTTCTACTATTATACAGACATTCACAAAAAATTTCAGTTAATTATTTTCAAAACTTTTTTAGCATTTGTTTGAGCATTTTCAACAAAAAAAAACACATTTCGAGTGAAACGCGTTTTAAAGTATGACATATCTTGCCTAAAGTAATGACATCTGCTTTGACTAAAACACTTGTAGTTTTTGTTCTAGTGAACGAAAAATAATAAACTTAGTATTTTTTATAAAGTTAATAAGATGGCCTATAAAATAAAATCATAAAAAATTTGTCAGTTTTTGGCAAAATTCACAATTTTTTGGTAGACGGATACCTTAAGACTGTAAATAAATGTTTGCTACTCACAAAAAAGAGGGAGATACGTAGCAAATACATTTTAGTTCCCATGAAGGGTACTGACAAGGCCATTGGTAACAAATAAACAGTTTTCCCCGAATTAAAAATTTCGTTTGCCTGGAGTGATTCTGTGCGCCGCGCAATTGCTCCCGGTTAAATCCTAATTTTGTATGTTACATTCAAAATTTCCGAAAGGTATATTAAACTCCCAAACATATCAGCAACTGGGTATGTATTCTAACAATTCTTGATGTAACATTTCCTATTTCTTTTGCATTTATCATGTAAATAACGAAGTCCGTTGCCAATGCATTAGAGAATGATATTAATCAACAATCCATCAATCATTTCCATTTATTATTCTAATCCTACCACACAAAAAACTCAAACTTTACAGAACATCAAATGAAAGAATGTATTATGCATTTCCTAAACTTTCTCTCTCGTCATATACATGAGAAAATACACATATTTTGCATCCCCATAAAGTGTTAAATAAAATAATGTAATTCTGTCAAATAATGGTCTGAATTTTTTGACATATTATTCTCAGAGGCCCACGGAATAAAAAATATAGTTTCCTGCTTAAAAATAAAGTTTAAATGAAAGTAAACCATATTTTTAAGTACTCCCCTAGGAAATATAGTTACAGTTTCTAAATTTTTTTCTTCCGGTCATCAATAAAAAATATTTGTTTTCCAGAAATGAGAATATTTTATGTACTGAAATAAATATTTTTAGTGTGTGGAATTTATATAGCTTAGGGCCACTTCAAACCTCTTTTATTATCTAAGGTATAAGTGGAAATATTAAAATTTATGTTACATTTACATGACAAAGTATAATGTCACCTTTTATACCTCCCTTTGAAATCCTGATGCGTTAACAATAGCGGATTTTGTACATTGTATTATTAAGTGTCTTTAATTAAAGTATTATATTGAAAGTGAGAGAGAAAAGGATGTTGTTGGTAATAGAATTTGGAACAAAGGAAATTCTTTTAATATCCGGTTTTTAGCACGTTTTTCACGTAGTGTAAAAAAAGCGCTATTAGGACACAAATTTCGTCCTCGTCTTTGTCCTCGTCTTCATCTTCGTTCCATATTTTGTCGTACCTTTTTCACAGCCAATAATTAACCGATTGACCTCGGGTTTTCGGTATTTGGTCGCATTTGTGCCCTAGATGAGCCGAATCATATTTAAATGTAATAATTTAAATTTTTTTAAGTATAATACTATTTTCTGTTAGTAAAAAGTTCATTAGTTGCATTATTGTAAAATACAACATGTGAAAAACGCGCTAAAATTACTTGGCCATGCCAATGATTGATATCTTGTTTAAATTTCTTACGTAAAATTCGTTCTAAAGCTTTTTTTAGTTTCATTATACTATGCTTAAACGGCTAATTATATAACGGGCTATTAGAAATCATGTACATGGTTATTCAAAATTCCCTCCGGGGTTTCGAAGCGCTACTGTAAAAAAAACTAAAACGAACACAGCAAAAGAGAACATTGTTGCTTACAATAACAACAACATAAGTAACAACAATAACAACAGAAACAATTCAAGTTTTATTCTCATACCTTACAGGTATTTTACATGACGTTGCCAAAAATTTCAGAGGAGTGATAGTAGGGATCTTGAAGACGACAAATAGACATAGAAAAGGGGGTTGCAAATTACACGTTTAAAGATAATAGTAGCCTTCTGGAGGACGATGAGCCAGACGAAGGGAGTGGTGACGAGGGGATATACATATACTGCTCAAATTCCTCAATGGCGCAAAATACCTTGTTTTCCTACAGCACGTCCTCCAGGAGTTGCTATAGGAAAAGCAGTTGAACCGGCTAGGAGTTGCGTACCAGCCATTGCGTACCAGAAAGTATGGTCCATGTACGATGGAGTACCAACGTTTTTCGATCCACCTACATGCTACATATTCAGGGATAGAGATTGGACGTGGCGGTCCCACTGCTTGGCCTCCGCGTGTCCTGGACCTCAATCCCTTGTACTTTTTCTTCTAGGGCCACCTGAAATCGCTTGTGTGAGAGACACCGGAAGCGACATTGGAGTGTCCAGTGGCACGGATTATCGTCACTTCAGATGACATCACAAGCCCATCGGATTTGTTAGAATGCGTCCAACAATTTTTCGCCCATGGGTGTCTTTTGTGCAATGACCAACTTGGCCGCAATTTCGGACAATTCTTGGGACAATCACTTGTCGTTGCATTTCTGACTTCAAGCTGTGATGCATTATTCGTATTGTAAACATGCTTTACGTCTTATAAATGTATTTCTTACCTCTTATTACCCCTTTTCATTCCATTCGACATCACACCCTTCATAACTGTTTTTGCGAATTACTCCGACTAAACATGGTTTGCGACCCCATATTCTATGTTGATTTGTCGTCGCCATGCTGCCTACTATCACCCTTCTGCGCTTGTTGGTTGAATTCGGCAACATCCTGTACATAAAAAACTTCGTTTACACAGCATACATCAATACAATAGTCCAGTTCTTGACACACTACTCAACATGGTACTATCAACGTAATTGACAGCATTGAAAAACTTGCTTTTATGAGAAGACCAAGTGTTTTCGGATAACACAAAAAGGAGAACTCGTGCTGTTAATAACGCTGATAGTACCTAGTTGAGTAATGTGGTAGGAACTGGACTATCGCATTGATGTAAGCCTGTGACCGATCTATACGCGTCTATGACTAACCCCTTGGGGACTCTTCTGGGGAAACATTTTTATCAACCAACTTTCACCGAAGGTAAGAAAACGTGATTATGTAAATTAAGTATATTATATAAATTCTGTATTCGCGAGTTTTGGAGTTAGTTGGTGAGTGGAGGATCGTGAATTTATTAAGTGCAAATCTAAGTTTATAAAAGTATCAATTAAGAATTCCAAGATAGGATCACTCGGTGATCGAATCCAGTTAAAGATTACCGTTCAAGGCCTCAACAGTAGGACTTCACAAGAGTACAGGTATTGTGATACTTGTTTAAATAGAAGTTTAGCTCATTAGTGCGCGGCATAGTTGATATTAAGCTTGTATAGGTTATCGTGGAATCAGTTAAGGGTCCATAATATTATCCGCAGGCTAATGAGTCTCACCTTCGCGCTCTGCTTGCTGGTTATTATTCTTAATTAGATTATTATTGTGCTTGTTTGATATTTTGTGACGATAAAATAATTAGAGTGAATCATGTCGACTGATTATTCAGTTCTTCCCACACATCTAGCCGGGTCCGAGAGTAGACAAGGGGGATTAGAAGGAAGTAGGAACCGACAAGCATTATAAGCCTTGCACACAACCAAAGGAGAGGAGGGAGGGTGCCAGAGCTTAAGTGTCGTCCACGTCACTTGACCATAGTTGTAAATTACGAGCTCTATCTTCAAAAGCCTTCGAGTAGCTGAACAGTGGGACATTAATATTCACTCACTAACTCCGCAAACTCTGTCAAGGTCATTTTATTGTATATTCCAAAGCCTTCATTATAGTTTTACTGATAGCAAAGAAACGAAAAGGATCGTATTTCGAAAAGACGTATATATTCGTCCGGTGCATTTAACGCACAAGTTGAACAAGACGTAAACATACGTCGGCGACAGTTAAGGGTTTAATATAAAATTAACAAATTCTTGAGCATAAATAAGTTTTGAAGTACTCGTATATTTCCTGTTGTAATAAAGAAACATTTTTAAAAAATACAAAATGTTTATGCTTCAAGAATGAAGACTTAAAACAAACAAGTAATTGAAACTATTCTAAAATGTATGTTATGAAATTGAGAATAGTTTATATATGACACAAGTTATTTTAAGAAACCCTTAACAACACAGTAATTTAAACATTTTCCATAGTTTTTAAGCTAAAATTACTTCCGAAGAAATCATTGCACAAAGGAAATTTATTTTTCACGTTTTTTTTTTCATTAAACAAAACTCATTTATTTTCAATTTAAATGACCTGAAAAAGAATGAAAAAAGATAATATTTCTAGATAAGATATTGTAATAAAATGTTTACATGCATACTTTTGAAGATTCCTTTGCTTGTTTTATCCTCGATCTAATTTAATTTTATTTTCATTCAAATATATAATTTTATTAGTTCTTCTTACAAAATGCTATCAAGAGAACTCACGATAGAGAAAAACAGTTAAAGCTTATTCAGTGATATTTTCAAATTAATTCTAAAAATCTTTGCTAAGAGATAACTATAGCTTTTGATCCAAATGTTTTTATTTATATCTTTCTAAGTTTTTGAAATCTTGACTTTTAAATTCTTTTATACTTGTATGAATTTGGATATTTCCATTTAAGTCTACCAAGTTTCAATAAAGGGAAAGTTCGTACCATCAAACTAGTTTAACCCCACTTTTTGGGCCTAAGTCCGAGGTAGCACTTGGTTAATTTATAAATTTTTAATGTAATTTTAAAACTTATTTTTATTTTTATGTTCACCATTGAAACTTTGAATTGGAGTTTTGTATTAAAAATTCTATTAATTTCATATTTTTGTTCCTCTAAAGAATTTGAAGTTCATCCATATATACACATTTTGCTGAATATTCAAGAAAAGAAATCTAAACTTTTACAAGTTATTAAGAAATTTATTTTCTTTGATATACCTCAAATATATTGTAATTTCAAACATCTTAAGAACATATACATTAAGTTCGATGTTTCTTAACATTATACAATTATTTCACAATGTAGCATAACTTAAGGTTAAAACTCTATATTGTTTTGAATTTTGTATAAAATAGTGCAAATAATTTGTATTTGGATGTGCAATGCATTTATATTACTCTATGCTATATTTATTTCGTTAAAATTGTAATATTCACAAGCAACGCCATTCCTTGCGTTATAATGGCGATTCAATGGGAACTTGGCGAAATCTTGGTGATAGAGCCAATTTGGCATCATTTTTGGCGACCAAGTTGGCGACCATTTTTGGCGAGTTCGGTACCCTCTGAATTCTTCTAGAAATTAGTAGAAAAATCTACTAATTTCACGATCTATGACGCAAGCGGATTTTTCGTGAAGTTTCCGTCGGGTCTGTAAATAGAGCGATGCTCGCCGAAACGAGTCAGTCTTGTTTAAACCAGAGATTAGTGAGCATTGTTTTGACTAGCGATCAGTAAACTTGGCTTGACTGTGATTAGCTCGGCTGTGCTTGTGAATAATCTTTTACATACGTATATTTTAGATACTGATAATTGCGTCTGAGTGCTGTTGAAGGTGTGAAGACCTTCTTAAATTTATTCTGCAAATATTGCAGCTGAATTCTGTATTTAAAGGATTGGATTTTCGACAATAAATTCTCATCGCTCTTAAAGAGCTATCTTGTACCTAGTGACGGATTTACATAAAATCCTCGAACCCCGATCAACGTAACAATATCTATTCTTTTTAAAATTAAAATTGTTGTTATGTATTGAGTAGTCTAAAAAATTAATGCAATTTATGAAGACTCAAATTTAACAAGAAATAAATAAACTGAATTCCGAAATCTCTAATTGTACTCTAAAAAAATGTACATTGAAGCATACTATCGACTTTTTAAACCACAAAAAGTATTATCTAGCTTAATTATAACGATACTCTCGTGCATTAAAAATCCGATTATTTTAATGAAATAGCTACTGAAGTTGTGATAAGAATTAATAATTTTTTATGAGCGTCCGTCTCATGTTTTTTCTCATGTAAAATGTTCTAGGATCTGGATTAAATGAGGCATTTATAAGCTATAATTTTATACAATGTATAAAAGAAAAGTTAAACTTTACCAACGTTTCCTTCTTATCGTATAAACGAGATTAAATTAATTGAAAAGATTTTCTAGATAATGTTACTAACACTTAGATACAGAGTATATATTTTTACGGATACAAATTTCTATAATAAAACGAAGGAGACATTGTGTAATAGAAATATATAACATCTGGGTTAATTTCTTCACATTATGGATGTGTGAAGTTGCGGTCTTATGGGTAGTCTTATGTACTACATTGTGTGATGTAGTCTTATTTATGTGTTGTGGTTATGCGTATCTATTAACTTGTTTTTATAAGTCTGTCTAATCCTAAAATCAGACATTTGCTTTTTATAAACTCGTTTAATAACAAAGACAACACCGAGAAAAAACAAAATATTAATTTATGCATTACCATAAAAAAAAAAGTGGGGTCTAATTGTTTGCTTTGGTAATCTGGAGATTGCAAAACAGAGCAAATTAGAAAATTTGCAGAAGTAGGAAAAAATTACGAAAGCTTGCATTTCTTCTATCGGATTAATAATGTAATTTGATGTCTTTCTTGTTTATAAAAACTAATTACGTATTTACCACAGGACGTAAATCGTAAGCCCGATTTTACAATCAATACAAGCAAACACGGTTAGAGTTTAAAGAAGCAATTTAGCACAGATCTTCACGTAATAAGCTCGATTAAATTAAATATAAGGCTTATATGTAATTAAAAACTACACACAAAAGTAATCATTGTTTTGAAAATAATTAATTCGAAAACATTTATAGAATAATACAATAGTTAGTTCTTACAAAACTATAATAAGTTTATTCAGCACTAGAACTAGCACATTCCAGTTAATAATAATTAAAATTTGAGTTTAATAATGAGGAACAATAAATGGCGCATGATTAAGTGATGCTGACACACGCCGCATGTGTTGTTTTCCCCGTAGCGACACTCTTCCTGTGAGAAAATTGTTTTGAAGGCAGAGTTCACTTCCCAGAGAGAACTTAAAAAATAAGATTTTGGCAACCGGGATTTTGGCGAAAAATACGATATTGCCAAAGAACTACCGAGAAGGCTCGAGGATTGATTCTTCTAGAAATTACTATGAGGTTATATAAAAAACCTTTAAAACAAAGAGTTAAGTCGTGTGCATTGACTGCAGTAAGAGAAAGACTTTGTCTAGCTATTTTTGCAAGTGGAATTGTTTAGAGAGCACGTTCTGGAACATTGTAAGCTTTGTTTAAAACGTGTGTGATTTGAACTATTATAAAAAAATTGTTAAAATATTCTTTAGAGTATATAGGTCGATTCGTATTCGTGTTGTCATATGTTTGCCCTTGCCCATTAATAAATCTGTTATTATTCAAATATTTGGAATCTTCGACAGCTTCTCCCTCCCCTCCCCGCAAATTTGCAACAATATCAAGCGTTTAAATAACACAAGTAAAATAAATAAAAAAATACAGTCAACTCCTACTTAGGTCAAAGAAGAAAAATTTTATTTCAGTTACTTTTTATCAAATAATAACAATTAATATAAATATGTATATACATATGACAGAATCACAATATTAAGTGGCAATTAATTTTTATCAATCATCATTAAAGTATCGTATTGTCATCCAAAAGCAATCCTGTATATGAAATTTCAGTTCAACTGGATGCTTTAAAACGTGAGAAGAAAAAATCTTTTAAAGTTTTGACCCAAGTCGCTAAAAATGAAGCCAATGTAACTGTATCTGTAATTCTTTAAATAATTAGTTTCAGTCAATTAATATTAATTCATTATAATTAAATTATCATATTGTCACCCAAAACAATCGTGTATAGAAAATTTCAGCTCAAATGTGCGCTTTAAAATGTGAGAAAAAAACCTTTTAAAGTTTTGACACATGTCGCCAAAATGGTCGCCAAAAATAATGCCAACGTTGCTGTATCTGTAATTCTTTGAATAATTAGTTTTTATCAATAAATTTTTATTGATTATAATTAAATTACCGTACTGTCATCCAAAATAATCGCGTATATAAAATTTCACCACAACTGAGCGCTTTAAAATACACTCATGTCCATAAATTAAGGCTATTGAAGTTCAGGCAAAGAAAGAGACAGAAGCAAAACAAATTTGACTTATTTAAAAATAAAATTCTTACACTATTCTATTATTAAACAAAAGGTACAGAGCAAAAAGATGCTATATGTTTGACATAATTAATAAAAATTGCGGTTTTTACTCCCGGGAGCAAATTTCAAAAAAAAACCTATTTACGAAAAACAGTACAACATGGTTAGTATGATGGTTAATACGGAGTATGTCTCCCGGACGATGCAATACAGGCCTTACAACGCCTACGCATGCTGAGTATCAAATTATCAATCTGATCTTGGGGAATATTGCACCACTCACCAAGCAATGCCCTTCGAAGTTCCGGTAGACAGGTGGGAGATGGTTGACGGGCTGCAATTCATCGGCCAAGCATATCCCACACATGCTCTATTGGATTCAAGTCCGGTGAGTATGCTGGTCAATCCATACGGGTGATATCCTCCGATTGAAGGCATTCGTCTACAATGTTTGCATGGTGAGGACGGGCGTTGTCATCCATAAACAGAAATTCAGCACCCATGGCGCCCCGAAACAAACGTACATGTTGTTCCAGAATGACATCTCGATAGATGTGGCCTGTCATCGTTACACACTGAACATGCAAGTCAGTTCTGGAACCAAGAATAATTCCTCCCCAACCCAGCCATCCTGCACCACCGTAACGGTGTCGTTTAATGGTATTCTCTTGGTGGTAACGGGTACCTGGCGCTCTCCATATGAAAGTCCGGCGAGAACCAGACTGCAAACTAAACCTGGACTCGTCGGAAAACATCACATAAGACCACTGTTGCGGTGTCCACAATGCATGCTCTCTACTCCAGGTTAATCGCAGGCGACAGTGAGTTGCGGTAAGGGGAACACATCTGACAGGCCTACGAGCATATAGACCAATGTGCCCTAAGCGTCTGCACACGGTCTGCCTTGAAACTGTCATACCGGTAGCTGAAGAGAGCTGACGAGATAGGTTTGATGCTGTGCTCCGTCTGTTTCTTTTGGCCGTAACTGCCAAATACCGGTCCTCATTCGGCGTTGTAACTCGGCGGTGACCTGTACTGTAACATCTACTCACATTACCATCATCTTGGAATCGTTGCCAAAGCCTGGAGCTGACACTCTGGGCGATTCCAAGTTCCTCGGATACTTCCAGCTGGGTACGTCCACATTCCAGTCGTCCGATAATTCTACTACGTAAAAAATCATCCAAATGCTTCCTTTGTGCCATAACTATGTGGTTATTGCACTGAAAGTCTTTTAAAGCTGTGACGGGTGCTTACGCATTTCACTAACCTTCTCTTAAAAACTTTTAAATTGTATTTATTTTGACCAATCCCCGCTGAGAGCTGAAAGTGTGACTTATGCAAATAAGATAGTTTCGGGTTTAGCGAGTTCGAAAGAGATATAAAAGGGAGAAATGAAATGAAGAGTAGAGGATGACTAAGCGGTTTGATAGAGGATGACTAAGCGGTTTGATAGAGGAGGACTCCGTGTTTGGATTGAAGAGTAAACTACGTGATTGCTTAAGAAAGTGTTTCTAAGAATTAGTTTAACTAAGTGAAGTTTGATAGCGGAAGTAAGATTATTGAACAAGATGCATTAATTGGGTTCAAGAGTAATTGAAGATATCTTGGATTAAAGCCACTTCATAGTTTCTACTAGTTTCCAAAGTTCATTCCGAAGAAGATATCAGGTCTGTAATTTTTGTAGATTAGATTTAAATGTGTAGTTTGATTGTATGCGTTATTCCCCTCGTGATATCAGTTAGTATTCCGTCGTCCATAATTGAATTCTGATCGCACTCCATGATAATTTATTGTTCTTAAAGTTGATTATTAATTGTGTATTTCTATCCTAAGGAAATAATAAATAACTGATTTATTATTTAAGTAGTCATTAATTATGAATCCTACATATCCAAACATAGATAATATGCAAAGGGAAATTAATAACCCTGGGGGGTAGTGGGAGACTACGACACTGGCGCCAAAACGAAATACCGGAATTAAGAGCAGGTGCAGGATTTAGAGTTTTGCCGGAGTTATTTTTTTCGGGTAAAGAAAATGTGTCTGAGTTTATCAATAATATCGATGACAATATAGCTTACTATGAAATACCGGCGAATCTATCGTGTGCATATTTAAAAGGTCATTTAAGTGGGAGAGCGTTAGACTGGTTTGAGGTCATCGGCTTCGAGTGTGTAAATGAAGAAGCAACTGCATTTGCAACACTTAAAAAGAAAATTATCAGATAGTTTTCCAGTAATACGGAATAAATCAGAGCTAGAAGCTCAGTTTTTTTCGTCAAAACAACGGAGAGGTCAAGCCCCGTCAAACTTTATTTTTCAGCTGTTAAAATACATAAAACGCTAAATTTGAATTATGATGAGTTAAAATTGATTGATCACATAGTAATGCGACTAGAACCCCAAATAATGGATTGTTTAGAAGTTCGAAACCCCACAACGAAAACTCAATTGATAGAGTTGGTAGACCGGTATGAGGAACGTCATTACTGCAGGGAAAACCAGGGTTCGAGTAATAATTTTGCTAGACGAAGTTGGGATGTGAGTAGGAATCCTGAGGAAAGAAGGAATAATAGAAATTGGAGAGATACTGGGGTCGGAAATAGTCAAAATGATCAAAGAGGACTAGGCAGGGGTGCGAATAATTTTTCTCGTCGTAATTATCAAAATCAAGGATTCGAGGGTGGAAATCGATACAATCAGCCAAATCAGAGAACAGACCGGTATCAGAACCGTAGGATGGTGGTTAGGACGGGTCCTAATGATTCAGCAAAGCAGAATTGGAGGCGTGTTGATTGCAACAGCGAAAGGCAAAGAAATGCCAATTTAAACTCTCAAAGAGATCGTATTGAGTCAAATCCTCCTAATAGAATTAGACTTAATTCATTGCGATTATCACCAGTTGAACTTCCGTATGTGCCGATTTTGTTGCATGATACTTTTTTAAAAGCGCTCTGGGATACAGGTGCGGAAAAGTCATTTATTTCAGAAAAAACGTACCGGTCATATTTTTCTTCTGTCCTATAAAAAAATCGTTAGCTGAAGTAGTTACAGCTCAAGGGTCACAGTGCAGAAATTTAGGCACAGTTGAGTTGAGAATTAAAATAAGAGAATTTTCGAAATTATGGAAATTTCATGTGATTGCTGAGATGCAAGATCCATGCATCATAGGTGTGGATTTTATGTCACATGCAAGGATTACTTTTGATTTTGTTAAAAAATCGTTAATCATTCCGGATTCGCAAACGGAAAAAGTGGCTGATATGTTGTCTAGAAACCCGTTAGAAAGTAATGAAGAACCAAAAGTGTCTTGTGCGGTGATTAGATCGTTAGTATTATCTTCTAGAGAACAGTTGAGAGAGGAACAGAGAAATGACCCGGAGCTAGGGCATATAATGAGGTTTTTGGAAAATCCGGACGATAGTTCTGTTAATGAATCGATCTGCAGAAATTGGTCCAATGACTTTAAAATCGTTGACGGTTTGCTATATTATGCAAAGTATACAACCACACTAGGTGAATTAAGGGTATTTATACCCAAAACATTACGTAAAGATGTTATGCGAGAATTTCATGACTCGCCTATGGCAGGTCATTTAGGCAAAAAGAAAACCTACTTGAAATTAAAGGACGCGTGTTATTTTCCGTACATGAGGAAATACATTTATAAATATGTAGCAACCTGCGACCAATGCCAAAAAATTAATTATAAAAACGGATTACCAGCTGGTCAATTAATTCGCATAATAACGAATTTTCCGAATGAAATCATGTCTTTAGATTTGTTAGGCCCATACCCTGCAACTAGTCCAGAACGCTATAGATTTATTTTAGTAATTACCGATAATTTTCTAAATGGGTTGAAATAGTTCCCTTAAGGAAAGCTTCGGCTAAAGCAATCGCCAATGCATTTTTTTGAGAATTATATTGCGCGTTATGGAGCTCCTGTTAAATTATCACCGACAACGGTCCCCAAATGATATCCGAAGTTTTTGAGCAAGTGTGTCGCAGATTGCACATAAAACACGTTAAAACTGTGGTATATCGTCCACAAGCTAATCAAACAGAAAGAGTTAATCGCACTCTTTTAAAAAATGATTTCGAGTTTGTCGCGGATAATCACACTAACTGGGATCAATTTCTGCAAGAGTTCG
>BMAO01036487.1:0-63719 GCA_019973975.1 Trichonephila clavata | reverse complement strand
AAAAAAAACTATCACTCGCTTCCATGATTTTGAGTGGTAATTTTAATCGTTAACTTCAGTTTGCCAGAAGCTGAGCCGCTCATAGCTTTTCTGAATGATGAACTCAAGCACGAAATGAACACTAATCGAAATGTTTCGACAACTAACAGTGGTACTGTTATTGACGCCGTTTTCAACGATCTTTAAATTCTTTGAAATTACAAGTATATGTGTCATACCTTAGTTTTCATAAATCTATTGTCTCCGCTCTTCCCCAAATTGAACAATAATAAATATTTTTGATAAAAAACTGCATTCCTCCTTGTGTAATGAAATAAATCATTTTTAAAGATATAATTATTCAATAAAATATTATTTCCAGTCATAACCGATTCATTTATTTCAGGATTAAAGTCACTATTGCGTATTTACCATGATAAAAAGTCAGATGTTACACATCATATGCGACTACTGTAAGACTCGTTTCTTTTTTTTATCATCTTGAAAATAAACTAGAACTGAATGAATCCTGCAAAATGGATGTTAAATTTTTAAATCTATTTTGCTCCGAGCATAAGATAATGAATGGTAAGGTAGCTAATGGAGTTATTTTGAATAAGGGAGGGGGGGCTCTAAAATATATTCTTTGAATAATAAACAATATTTTTAAACTATAATAAATTAATAAAAAACATTCTTTAATAACTTAACTATGATTGTTTTAGTGGGAATCATTTTTGAAGTCTGTGACTTAACGTCATCTCATCATCCAATCTGTGTCTATGTATTGTTTTTTCGTAGCATTCCAGGGGAGAACATTTTTCGTCTACATAGTGTGAAATAAAGGGCATTAGATGTTTCACAGCTCTTAGTACTTTCAGAATATCTTTTCTAATGTCAGTCCAAAAAGTGCATATCAACGTGACTATAAATTTTATTTTCAATCGAGTGTTATCGATGTATCAATTTTCTGTTCTTTCTTTTGGGGAGAGGTGTCACAGTCTTGAAAAAAATGTTGGATTAAAGATGATTTTTGTTTTTTCAAAACAAAAAAAAAAAATATTCACAAGAAATGTTTTTTTTTTTTTTTTGCATTTCTGATAAATGCTGGACCAAACTGATTTTTACATTTTTATTGTGATTAATGTTGTACTGTTTATTAAATATATTCAAAATAGGAAACCGTTCTATAACATCTTTCAAAATGCCTTCAGCTCAAAATTTCAATTTAAATTTTAATAAAATTTAATGCTTTGATTAAAGCAAATAGTGATCACTTGTGGAACCCCTGTCAAAGTTCCAGGAAACCCGGGTTGAACATCTTTGGTCTTGATTAGCGGTCTTCAAACTCTTATGACTCATTGAACCCTTAGAGCTAAAAGATGTTTCGGAGAACCCATTCTACATTTAGATGAATAATCTAAATATATTAAATTTATATTTAAAGTATATCAACTTGTTACAGGTGTTTTAAGTAAAGAAATTTAAAAAGGTATTATAGTTATTATATATTAAAATTTTTTACTGTAATTTTAATTTACTCTTTATTAATACTGGTCTAGATGATAGCCTTCTAACTGCTTCATAAATGAAAATGCATAAAACCCATTGCAAAGCGTATACTAATTCTTTCTTTTGAAAAAATTGTATTGGCTAAAACTTGATATACACACATTGTTTCCTAATAAATATTTAATGTAGTAAATGAATTCATTAAAAAGAAATGTTTCTACATTTGTGCTTTTACATTTCTTATTAGAATGAACTTTTATTTGTGGTTTGGTGAATTAAGTGATTGCTATATACAAATTTACAACTGACAGTAAATTGCAAAATTATTTTATTCATAAAATATACTTTTTACATACAACAGATATTTACAAAGAAATGTTTATTGCACATATGACACAAGTACATGGATTAATGAGCACAAATTTTAATATATTCTTGTGAAAAAATGTTTAATCAAGAAATCTCATGGTTTGGATCGGGATAGTATTGATAGAAAATAAACATTAATTTGAAATTTTGGAAAATTTGAAAATTATAGTGTTGAAAAAATTTTTTATTGACCCCAAAGCCTTAATTCGTCCTCAAAAAAAAACACAGGGTACATTCTAGTTCAGATTGCAGAAAAGTATCTTTTTCGGGTTGGATTTTTAGCCCAATCTAGGGTCCAGTCCTTTCATGCAATCTTCAAGGTCAGGGTGCCCGGCTATACCCCAGACGCAGGGTACCCATTTTAGTCGCCTTTTACGACATGCATGAACATGGAACTATTCTTTTTTTTACTCGGTCACCACACGAGTAAGAAATCCAATAACATGGAAGAATGTTAATTTACTGAACAATTTCTAGCTTTTGAGCTGCCATGTTTTTACTGTAATTTTTTTGTTTTGTTTTGTTCATTTTGCAAACGTCCAATTTCACAGTGGACAATAATATAAAGAGCAACAAATACAAATTAGGGTCAAATACAAAAAAATTGATAACTCTTAATGTATAAATTATATTACATTAAAATACAATCCCTGTGTTTAGAGCTGGTGGTTCATGATTTTTGTACTTGAGTTTAAACATTTTTATAAATAGGTACAAAACATTTTTAAGTAAAGAAAAAAAGTAGATCAGCAAATAAGTTTTTATTTATTGAATAAAATTCTTTGTTAAACAGTTATTGAAACAAATTTTTTAATTTCTTTTTTTAATTCAGTTTTTGTTTATTTTTATTTATAACTGAAGAAAAATGGTAAATTGTTTGAAACAATATCATTGTTCTTTCCCATGAGATTTAGCATTCATTTTATTTAAATTAATATTGGAGCTGAGATTTCTTTTTCTCTTGATAGATTTTTTTCCTATTTTTAGAGGACGAACAGAAGGCATCCTACGCCTAGAACGTATAAGGCTTTTACGTCTAGCAATAGAGGTTGGCTGAACTTTAATTTTTCCACTGAAAATCTGCTTTTTAAGTACATAAAATACTTTTTAAATCTTTTACTGTTTGCATTTTTTGCAGAGTTCTTATTAGTCTATCCCCAGATTCTTCAGATAAATTTGCTATTTTGACAACAACTGTAATTCTTTTTAATTCATTTAGTATTTCTTATCTTTTAAATTAGTTATTGGCTTTGCATTTGTTAGATATTAGTTTTTAGTATATTTCATAGATGGCGCCACATGTACAAAAACCTTGTTTATATTATGTAAACTTGTAGGAGGACGCCATTCCGATGTAGTACGTGAAGCATCACGTAACCTCTGCTACTGGAAATAAATACTATCTTAAATGTTTACTGTGGTCCTGTACACTATATTAAATGGTGTCAGACGAAAGAATCCACGTATTTTCTTCAGAATTCTTTCAAATTTAATAATTTAGAGACTTAAAAATAGTTCTAAAGATGGCGAGAAATTTGCCAACGATTCCAGCATTTGAACCGGGAACGAATCCGTCCGAATCCTGGAGGCATTGGAAAGAAGATTTTGAAGACTATTTGGAAGCCTTTCGATACAGTGAGGCGCCAGAGAAAACAAAAACTGCACTATTCCGTCATTTATGCGGAGAAGAATTGAAAAAACAGCTACGAGCCTTCGACCTTAAGCCTAACGATGTTTGTGAGGGTGTGACTCTGCAACAAGTGCTTCAGGAATTTGATAAATATTTTCTAGACTATCAAAACGAAATTTTTGCTTCTTTTATGTTCTTGGAAATAAAACAGGAACACGGAGAAAAATTTGCGGACTATTATTCTAGGCTTCGTAATGTTGTTGTTGAATGCAATTATGGCGAATCGCAGGACCGCATGCTCCGTGATAAAATCATTCAAGGACTATTAGATAAAGCACTTCAGGAAAGATTGATCAGAGAAACCAGTAAAAAGTCCAAAACACTACAGGAAGTGGTTAGTGAATGCAAAGCCGCTGAGAACAGTAAGGTACAAGCATCAGTTATGAATGAAAAACTTTCACACACACACACACAGTGAATGCTTTAAAGAATTTTAGAAATTATCGGAATCAAAGCAAGAATAATCAGAATAAAAAATAAATTAAAAGTAAAAAAACTTTTTTAAAAACAAGCTTTTATTTAAAAGCGCTAAAAAGAATAAAATAAACTTTTCCTTTAAAACTTTTTTTACTATCAACTTATAACGTCATTACACAATTTATATGATATAAAAGCTTGTCGCGAGATTTATATGTGTAGATAAACAAGTAAAATAAATAACTTGACCTGACTGATTTTTAATTTTTAAAAATTCAAACTAAGTAAATACGAGTACTTAAATATTGCGACAAGTTTTATATCATATAAATTGTGTAATGACGTTATAAGTTGATAGTAAAAAAGTTTTAAAGGAAAATTTTATTTTATTCTTTTTAGCGCTTTTAAATAAAAGTTTGTTTTTAAAAAGTTTTTTTACTTTCTAGTGATGCAGCGCTACAATTACTTCATTAATTTAACATATTATGACTTACGCAGGTTCGATTAATTTAACTTATGTCTGCATCATATTAGTGGTTAGTACTTTAAAACTCAGTTAAAAAACAATGAGATTAAATGAATAATTCAGATTTAATGAGATCAAATTCGTTTATTACTTTTAAAACATTACTAGGTTAAAATAAATACACTATTAAATTTTAAGAATAAGAATACTACAACATTCCACTTATCTGAAACGGAGGCATGGAGCTGGGTGGTACTTGGACGGCCTAAATTTAACTCTCTTAATCTGAAATCATGGTAATCTGTCTTCTGCTAATCTGTAAAATCTCTCTCTAAATCTCTGTAAATCTGCCGAGAAATGTCCCGGTTCCTCCTTTTAAGTGGGGGCAAATTACCCCCTTTTTCATCCGCACGCCCTTTGGTCCCGCCTAGCCATTGGTCAGGAACCAAGCGCAGAGTTACAAATTTCGCGACGACTCTTCCAAATTATGAGTCCATTCAACTTTGCTGACCGGCCGTTGTGACCCCCCCCCAACTAAGGAATGCGACAACATCCTGTCAACAAGTTACAAGGGGAATACACAAATTGCATGTGTCTTAGGGACCATCTTCAAACCCGATCAGCATCTAAGCCTTCCAGCCTCCAAGCCACCCATCACTCCTCCCCCCTTTCAGACTCACAAACACCTGGAAAGAGAGAAAAAAAATTAACACCTATTTTGCAGCAGACATACAAAACTGAAATGGGAGTGATTAAATGACAATAGTAATAGTCCAACAGCGAGCCGGAAATGGATCTTCTTGACACGATGAAATCTTGGAAAAACAACTGCAGGAGAGGGAAGAAGAAAAAAAAACTGGAGGGGGAATCCTTGATCCCGACGATTGAGCCTTTTAGTGCCAAGTGCAGTAGGAAAAGGCGGAAGTCCCCCTTTCTGTTGTGAAGGTGAAGAAATAACGACAATTATGTCCTGTCGTTTGACGAATTGAAGAGGGGTGAAAGACACCACGCTGGAAGGATGTAGCCGCCGTAATGGGTAGCATATTGTTGAATTCTCTTATTGACTTCGCGGCATTGTAGGAACCTTTAAACGTTTGTCTCCTCTGCTCCCTCGTGTTGGAGGTCGTAAATCGTGACAGCTCCCGAACCTGATGAATGTGGCTGGCCTGTCATCCTGACGCCATGGCGAAGGGGAAAATTTTCCTTTCCTGTGGTCCGTGAGTTGCATCCCAGCTCGACCTTAATGAAAAAAAATACTCCCAAAAGAGATTATAATAAGTGCGGAAATGTTCTACACACACCAACACGTGAACTCATTATTTTCCATTTCACTTTCTCCCTCCCCACTAACTTCTTGACCGGCAGGGACTTTCGTTTGAATACCACACCGACCATCCCCTGCCTCCGTTTCTGCCAAACAAATGTAGTACAATAGAACGACTTGTAAAGAAAAAAAAAATCATAAAATTCGAATTTTGAGATGAGATCTGGGCTACCGCATAATTTACACAAAAGAATTGCACTCACGAAAACATTGTAACAGTATAATTGTGTACATAACACAGCAATGATTAATGTGTAATATAAATAAAACAAGTGATATATATATATAAAGATACAAGAAGTAAATACTTAAAAAAAAAATTTGACTGTGACACAGATTTTGGCGCGACATGTATGCATAGTAGAATGGGTAAAAACAACATTTCCGATGTCTGGCATGAAAGTTAAACAGATATTTTGTATAATTATGCCAACTCCTCCTTCTCACTGATCATCGCAGAACGACATGATGAAGAAAATTTATTAGCTAATAATGTACACAAAAAATTTCCACCATTTTAAGGGATTAGAAAAATTTATTTTCCAGTGTGAGATTGTAACTATTTGTGAGAACAAGTTTAGATAAGTTATTATTATTATTTATGGGTATAGTGAAAAAACAGAAAAACATCACAACATTGCATCACCTAACATCGAAATTCGACATGATAACAATATGGCATGATTACATAAGAAATTGCAACGTACATCAAAGTCAATGAGCATAAGGAATCATAAATTCACCCTGAGCCTTGAGTACTAATTAAATTAAGCATGCATTTGAAATACAACGTACAACAAAATCAATAGCATAAAGGAATGACAAATTCACCATGAGAATTGCGTACGAATAGTATAACTTAGGCGTGCATTTTCCTTATTACAAAACGATGAATATGCATGTGATCAGGATGCAAACCCAAGGTTAAGAAACAAAAAAAATTTAATACTAAAAGTAGACGAGATTATTAAAATTGTGGCCATTAATAAAAATGGATTTTAAGTCTATATATAAAAAAATAGAAGGCGAGAAAAAAAACGAAACACTTCACTCTAATCCTTGAGTGCTATAAATGTACACTGAACAGAGCGATTCGCATGTCATCAACACCAGACACAAAAAAATTTTTTTTCAACAATAAAAATATTAATTCCCATTACTATAACAAATTCACCAAAATCGACTATCGGCAACTCGAATACTGACTCTCAAACAACATAGCCATAAAACCTTATAACCAATACGATCCGCTAACAAATTAACTAACGCTACAAACAGATAACTATCTCTCAAAAACAGAACTAACTCGACAACTGAAACTCTAATTCTCAATCATTTCTACTAAATCACTTAACTAATACCTGAATAATCATATTAATTCACAAACTCATAAAACAATTCTCTGTATCTCTTCTTCCAACACTTCGTTAAACATAATTCAAAATAATTTAAAAATAATAAACAGTTTATTTTAACATTCGCTAAACATAACTTCCGAAAATAATTCACATAACCCGCTAGATTCTAATACAACTATAATGACAACAATTTCCTGAACCTCTTTAACAATTCGATAAACATAACATCCGGAAATAATTCGCATCAGTATTCAAATATATCACGAACAATCTTAACTCAATTGTAATCAACACTCTTCACATAATGAAATTCAACTTATAAAAAAAAATTCATGCTCTAACCCACTAAGTATTCAAAACAATTTCATAGGTACAGAATGAACACAAGACTTATCTACCTCAATACTAAATAATATGACCAAGAATTTTCATAAAAAAAATTATAATGAACCAATAACACGAAATCAAAACTAACTTCACTTAATCAATGAACACTTATACCGAGTGGTACATCATGGAGGGAGAGAGAAAAATTCATAAATCGACAAAACCGAAAGAAAAAAAAAACTGAATACCTAATTTATGGACAATTGAAACTCAACTACTCAAAAACATTCTAAAACGAGAGTACAAGAACACAATACTAGTAACTGTACTTTAAACATATCATAGAAATTCCTTTAGTGTGAATAAAATTTTACTAGTGCGATGGCCAACACAGAATAAAACAAACAACCATCTCGAATATTATCAAAATTCATAAAACACAATTGTAATTAAGAATAATAATGGCAAAATAGCTACTTTCTTCTACACTATCATAAGGTACTGGCGAAAACAATAAAAGTTCAAAAATAAACATAAATGATAATGCATCCACAATAAGTATTCAATAAGTAGGTTGCAAGAAACAAGAATAACATATATTTGATTATAATAACATGTTAAAACCAACGTTTAATAGCTCAAAATTTAATACTTCTAAGCAACAATGAAATTCACAAGAGATAATGTATAAATGAAACACAATAACAAAATACGTAGAATGAGCATACTAATAAAACACATGGAGCATGTATGGGACTACACACATAGCTAAAATAGTTATTCACTGACTTTATGAGTTATACAAGAGACCTTTCTCTATATTTCCTGACTTATTGTAGACATGTACCTTGTGTCCACAGTATATTTTGAAATAACATACATGCAAAAGCATATGAGTGACAAAAACAAATTTAAAAAAAAAAACATCAATGTATATAATATTGATATTTATACAAGTACCAACATAATAAAATACAATTAATTCTCATTGATACAAAATGAATTCCTACAATCTACCCGACAACAATCTTTGAAGTATTTTAAGATAAGCATGGACCCTTCACCGATAACAAAATGTCGACAATAATGTGAACAAAGTAAACATTAAAATTTTATATATGAATTTAATTTATTTATTTTGAAACACTGTAATAAGTTTAATCTAAATATTCGAATTCACACGATTCCTTAAATTATATCTCTGTTCCTCACAAACATTTTTTTACCTCTGTATCTACTGTTATATTTTCATCCAAATTGTTCAAATGCAAATATTTAAATCTTTTTATAAAAGGAATCATTCGGTTGACATGCGTGTTAATTTTCTTTCTCAGATGCTCGACATGCTGAACTCTGTAATTCACTTTGGAAAACCGTTCTACAACTCTATAGGGACCTTCGAACTTGGGTCTGAGTTTTGGAGACAATTTAGATTTAAGGTTAGGTGTCCTGATAAAACATAAAAAACCAATCTGATAATCGTAATGATGCGAATTTGTATTCTTTGAGCTAAGAGCGATGTAATTTTATTTAAAAATTTTCTAACACTCGAACCCTCACTGCCCGCAAATTGTGGGATCAACTCAATTAAATTAAACCGATCGGAAGTAGTATGCAATTGAACAGGATCGGCCTGACGAGAACGAGGCATTATGCGAATTTTATCTAAAACCGGCGAGTTGTAATTAAGATAAAATTATCGACAGAATGAAGTTAAAAAAAAATTTTGCTGACATTCTTACAAAGAGAAGGATCCATCTCCATCCAATATACCAGTGACTAAATACATTAGAACAATATGGGATCGAGAAAAAAAATTTTGCAACCTTTCATCTACCGAGGAAAATAAAAATTAAACTTGCGAGGAAAAAATTATTTGCTTTAAAGTTAACGCCAATGTATTCAACATTACAACAATCTTAAATTTATTATACACTCGAACACAACACATTAGCGGTTGCCCAAATTCATCTAAAAAATTCACGCGTGAACGAAAGAGGGAAAAAAAATTTCCTCGAATCCTGGTCACGGCACCAGATGATGCAGCGCTACAATTACTTCATTAATTTAACATATTATGACTTACGCAGGTTCGATTAATTTAACTTATGTCTGCATCATATTAGTGGTTAGTACTTTAAAACTCAGTTAAAAAACAATGAGATTAAATGAATAATTCAGATTTAATGAGATCAAATTCGTTTATTACTTTTAAAACATTACTAGGTTAAAATAAATACACTATTAAATTTTAAGAATAAGAATACTACAACATTCCACTTATCTGAAACCGAGGCATGGAGCTGGGTGGTACTTGGACGGCCTAAATTTAACTCTCTTAATCTGAAATCATGGTAATCTGTCTTCTGCTAATCTGTAAAATCTCTCTCTAAATCTCTGTAAATCTGCCGAGAAATGTCCCGGTTCCTCCTTTTAAGTGGGGGCAAATTACCCCCTTTTTCATCCGCACGCCCTTTGGTCCCGCCTAGCCATTGGTCAGGAACCAAGCGCAGAGTTACAAATTTCGCGACGACTCTTCCAAATTATGAGTCCATTCAACTTTGCTGACCGGCCGTTGTGACCACCCCAACTAAGGAATGTGACAACATCCTGTCAACAAGTTACAAGGGGAGTACACAAATTGCATGTGTCTTAGGGACCATCTTCAAACCCGATCAGCATCTAAGCCTTCCAGCCTCCAAGCCACCCATCACTAGTTATCACTGGACAGGCTTCTCAGCCTGTTCAACTCATTCAACGTTGGTTCGCCATCCCTGGTTTAGCTGAATCAGTTCTCTCAAAAAGGGTATTAGACGAAAAACACAATCTTTTTAAATCCGTAATTTTTAAGCAATATTTTCAATCTTCGTGCAGATCTTGGGTAATATTGTTCTAAATACGAAAAAAAGGTTTCGTGAGATTATCTTCATAAATGACGAAGTTATTCAATGTTTAATTAAAATTTTGACTATTTTTTGAAAAATCTTAAAGAATATATGATTTATTTGAAATATTTTGAAGGTAAGGGATATATTTCTCTAACATCTTCGAAGAAAGATCTAGTTATTTATTAAAAACCTTCAAAAGGCATTTAAAGATTTGTATTAATCAATAAAATGCTTAAAATTCAAAACGCATGTTGTAATCAAAAAAGCAAGTTTTATCAACTAATGATAATTTTTTGTTGGACATTGAATATCTTCTACGTAAGAATCTATTTTTTTAATTGCTCAGGTCATCTTTAGAAACTTGATTTTGAAAAAATAATTAACCATCGCATTATTTTTATACAGTCAGACCTTCATGTATAACGAACCTCTATTTGGGGAATTTCTCTATTTTAAGAACTTTTTCCTGGAACCAAGCACATATTACTCTTTTCTTCGTAAAATAACTCCAAATTTAACGAAATTTTTCTTCGAAGATTCGATTTTTTTTCTCTCCTTATTTTTAAAACATTTCAAGTAATTTTGCAAATTATTCCCTTTTGGCACATTTTATGGATATCAATAACCTTGAACTAGTTTTACAACGTGCCTAACTCATCTAAAGAAACAAAATTGCCGTAATTTTTCAAACAAAAAAAATACTCAAATAAAATTAACAGATTCTATCTGTAATTAAATTTCAAGGACACATGTCGTAGTGTGTGTTTAGATTACTGGTGATAAAATGAGGTATATTTAAATTACTTGCAGGCTTAAAATTAGAAAATTCATTTAAAAATTTCATTCATTTTAATATAAAATTATTTTTTTAATTGAAAATACATTGCATTTCTGGATAATATTTTTCTCTTATTGTTTTCCTAGTGGATTCCTTTTTGATGGGTAAGATATATAAAAAATGATCTTTCCGATTCTGTAATTATTTTTTGTCTGAGTTTCATAGATTAAAGTTAGATAAATTTTTTAAAGAATTTCCACAATACTCCATCTCAGTTTAACTTGGCAGCGTTGAGAAAGGTATTTAATGTACCAATCTACTTGAAAAACAGTTTTACTTTTTTTGTTTTGGATTTAAATCCAAGTAAATAGATAGAAATTTGTAAAAAAAATTGCATTATTTTTACGTTGTAGAAATGTAAATATTTTTTAGACAAAGTTAATTAATACAGTCAATAGCGCAACGTTATGAAATTCCAGTTTGGCTGAAAACCGATTTTCGACGCCAAATTTTGTCATTGTTGTAATAATAGCATAATTACAACAATGCAGATATATCGAAGTTGGCGCCCAAAACTAGTTTAACGTTTTTAATTAATATCTTTTTAATTAATTGCAATATCAGAATATAAATGGTCAAAACATGCATTGTCATCCAATCTAAACGAGTTGTGACGTCGTCACAATGGAGAAAGCGCCTCTATTCATAAACATTTCCACAGCTGGAGAAAACGTGTTTTTAGCTGCATTGTGTTGTATCAGACAGCTGGACCGTCGGCGACGGTGTGTCTGGGGGACACTATGGACTAGGCATCGCTGCATTATTTCTATTGATGGGCAGTGATTGTACGTCTTGAATGCTGGCGCCTCTGCAGGCGGCGGCGAGGTGTTTGAAGTGCCAGATTTCAGCCGGGCCCTTGTCGCCGGGAACCTTTGAGAGGGACCGGACTTTTGTCATCTCTGCACGAATGGATGACGTGCAAGACCGTTGGTGCAGGGTGCAAAACCCTGAGGTCGGCCAATGGGGATTGATGAGGGGCGTGGAGTGAACCCGTCCCTAGAGTTTAAAAGAGTGGACTTCAGAAAGAGAGGGAGGACTCCTGAGAGACTCGTGATAGACTCCCACGAGAGATTCCCGGAATTGAACCCTGCGGACGAAGGAAGAGACTCCACCAGACTCCCACGAGAGATACCCAGGAGAGAGGCCTGCTGACGAAGGAAGGAGCAAAGAGACTCCGGAAAGATGGCTGATAGAATACAACGAAAGATTCTTTAATAATTAGCTTAGCGTACATTTTAAATGTGGAGCCAAGACGTTACAACTAATTAAATTGGTGGCAGCGAGCTGGGATTGGCATTTAGCTAATTAATTAAATGCCCGAATCCTTTTTTATTTAAATTAACTTTTGAGAAAAAAGAAATAACAAAGAGAGAAAATGCCAGCCGTGTGTGCGAGAAAAATAAAAGAACTTTAAACAACGCAAATTTCTCCTGAGTTCCTGTGGTGTCTCCATCCTTATCTTTAAAGTGTGTTCCTGTTGCTGGAAAATTTCCGGAGAGCCTGCTGTCCATTTTACTGTATGTGAATCGTGTTGGGTGAATCAACGAAAGAAACAAGCGGAGGAAAGCCGAAAACAGACCCTGATTTCCGTCGGCTGATTTTGAAGGAAGTCAAGAGGATTCAGTGTGTGATTCCCGACCAGGTGTGCCAAAGATTTTGGCAGTGATTCGAAACAGAAAGGCGAGTCTTTTCTTTGAGATTATACTCGGGGCAGCAATATTGATTATTATTATTGTTATGATTAATGTATGTAAAATTTTGGTAGTAAATAATTTACGTACTAAGTAAAGTTAGCAAACACTAGAAAGAGAGACTAGAAGGATTTTTAAAGTTTTGTATGATGTATAAATGGGCGATTTATTAGTATTGTTGTTTGTGAAATATAGTTAAGTATATAGTAGTTATACTTGTTTCGTTGGTACAGTTACTGTGCAGAGTACTGTATTGTTTTTAAGATTTGCGCACATTTGTGAAATATAGTTAAGTATATAGTAGTTATACTTGTTTCGGGGTACAGTTACTGTGTAGAGTACTGTATTGCTTTTAAGATATGTGCGTTTTTGTCAAATATAGTTAAGTATACAGTAGTTATACTTGTTTCATTGGTACAGTAGTGTGGAGAGTACTGTTTTGTTTTAGGATTTTTGTGAATTATAGTTAAGTCTAGGTCTAGTGTATTTCTAGTGTGCGTTGAGTTTTGTATAAATTTTGTGACAATTAAGCTTAGTTTTGGTTTTGTGTGTATTAGTACATCATGGTGTATCTTATGAGGCAAACAAAAGAAATCCTGATAGAGATGGTGAAAGAATTGGGAGTCGAAGCCGATAATACCTTACCTAAGGTAGAAATTACGAAGAGAATATGTCAGAGTGAACAATATGTTGAGGAAAGAGCTAAATGTCTGTTGGAGTGTATTTTGGATGAAAAACGTGAACGTGAAAAACTTGAACGTGAAAATAAGGAACTTGAACGTGAAAATAAGGAACTTGAACGTGAAAATA
The DNA here is from genome assembly GCA_019973975.1 of Trichonephila clavata. Taxonomy (NCBI): domain Eukaryota; kingdom Metazoa; phylum Arthropoda; class Arachnida; order Araneae; family Nephilidae; genus Trichonephila; species Trichonephila clavata. The sequence goes on along the minus strand of BMAO01036487.1, from coordinate 50,050 downwards.
AGGAACTTGAACGTGAAAATAAGGAATGGGATTTTGAAGAGAGGAAACTAGTTAGGGAATTTGAGTTGGAAAAAATTAGATTAACTAATAATACAGATACGATAAGTGTATCGTCTACCGATCTTGAGGGGCAGGGAGGTAATAGACGGGTTAATTTAAGAGACTTAGTGCCTAAATTAGATATTAAAAATGCGGTTATAAATTTATTTTTCGAAATATTTGAAAGGCAGGCGAAAAAGGAAAAAGTGGCTGAGGATAGATGGGTTTCCCAACTCATTCCGTTATTGCCGATGGAAATTGCGGAGATAGTGGTGAAAGAACCACCGGAGATAGGCGACGATTACCCTCACATAAAAATCTGCTCTTAGCCCGGTTTCAACTCACGCCGGTGGCCCTTAGAGATAAATTTGAGTCACATCAACGCAGACCAGGTGCGATGTGGGCTGATCTGGTGTTCGAGCTCAGGTCCTACCTAGACAATTGGCTAGTCGGGATGAGAGTGGACAGTTTCGACGCGTTGAAAAAGCTACTAGTGACAGAGCAAATAAAAAAAAGAGCACCAAGTGATTTATTTGACCATTTTCTAGATACGTGGGATAGCTTCAAAGAGGCTAAAAGTTTAGCACAGAAATTGGACCATTTTGAGGCAATTAAAAGAGTGCATAAGAATCCAGGTCTTGCGAAAACGTGGGAGCGTAGGACCTATGATAAACCATCGCTCGAAAGTAAAAATAAATTAGCTAATTTTAGTGGAAAGGGTAGAAATGTTGGATCCCTGAATAGGGATTCTATTAGGCATGAAGTAAGCCATGGGAGTTCTCAGATTAGGCGAGAGGGTCTCAGGGGATCGGAGAGTCAATTTGAAAAAAGGAAACTTATAATATGCTACTACTGTAATGAGGCAGGACACATAAAACCAGCTTGCCCCAGATTGAGGAAGAATAACTTTGAAACCTTAGCAAATTTAAATGTAAATACCGGGGATGAGGATCCATTAAAAAATTTTAAAGTAAATATGGAGATAAATGGCGTGGATCGGGTATGTTTAAGGGATTCAGGGTCAGCTATAGACGTCTGCGCCCGGAGCTGGATTAACGAAAATGACCTCCTAGGCGAATATGTTTGGGTAAAGAGCCCATTAGATGAAGTTTGCCACTGTTTGCCTCTGGCTAAAATTAAAATCACGACAAAGAGAGGAGAATTTTATACCAAGGCTGCTATAAAGCAGGATAAATGCGATTTCGATATGTACATATTGGGAAACCGGACGGCGGAGCTTATCGAAGCAAGCGATCAAGGCGTACAGTTGATTAACGCTGTGGTGACCAGGAGTAAAGGAATATGTCCGTCCCTTGAGAGGGGAAAGGAGACAAGTGACGGGGTTTTGAACGAGAACCGGGCGAAACTTGCGGAATTCGTTTCCCCGTCCGAAGGGGAAGAAAAAGACAGCCTTGAAATTCCTGCGTTTGAAGAAGGAGGTGAAATGAGTTTAGCAGAACTGAAAGGCTCCGAATTTATAGAGGAGCAAAGGAAATGCCTGGATCTCCAGCAATTATGGGATAAAGCCCAAACAGAGGGAGACACAGAGTTTAAAATTATCAGAGGGAGATTAGTTAGAGTCGCGAGAACAAGGCGAGGGGAAGAAATCAGACAACTGTGCGTGCCCCTAAAATATAGACTCAAAATTAACAAACTTAGCCATGACGAGATAGGGGGACATCTGGGAGTGACGAAAACCAAAGATAGGATTCTAAGGCACTTTTTTTGGCCTAATGTGTACAAGGATGTGGAGGAGTTCGTTAAAACTTGCGACTCGTGTCAACGGGTAGGAAAGCCTCAGGATAAGGTGAAAGCACCTTTGAAGCTCGTGCCGATTATTTCAGAGGTATTCTCTAAAATCAACATAGATGCTGTGGGGCCCCTACCGATCTCAACCAACCAAAATAGATACCTGATCACGGCAATTTGTGTTGCCTCGAAGTACAATGAAGCTACACCGGTGGAAAGTATTACATCCCCCAACGTAATAAACGCCCTCTTGATTATCTTTTCTAGGATAGGATTTCCGCGCGAAATACAATCCGACTTGGGGACTTCTTTCACTAGTGAATTGACCACCACATTTTTCAATAGATTCGGTATAAAGGTAACGCGGTCCTCAGTCCACCACCCCCAGAGTAATGCAGTGGAAAGAGTGCATAGAACCATCAAGCGCATAATTAAGTCTTTGTGCGTGGAGTCGGGAGAAGATTGGGAGGGGGTCCTTCCTTCGGCATTATTTTCTCTAAGAACGGTCACTCACGAAAGTACCGGATTCAGTCCGACAGAGTTAGTGATGGGAAAGAATTTGAGAACTCCCCAAACATTAATTTATGAGCAATGGATGGAGGAAGAATGCACGAGCCAACCAGTTGTGGAATACATACTGCAATTAATTAATAGACTTAAGCGTTGCCAAGATATTGCGACAACTAGAATGAAGGAATGCCAGCATAAAAGGAAAACGTGGTATGATCGCCAGGCCGTGGAACGGAAATTTGGGAGAGGTGATCTCGTCATGGTACTAGCCACCTCTAAACGGAATAAACTCGATGTGAATTGGATAGGGCCGGCAAAGGTGATAAATAGGATATCGGAGACGAATTATGTAATTGATTTACCCGGGAAAAGGGATAGAAGTACCATCTATCATGTAAATTTACTAAAACCATATAATCGGAGGCCCGAGTTAGTAAATCTGGTCATAGAAGAAGGCTCAGACGAAATAAAGGGGGACGCCGAAATTCCATATCCAGAAAAACAATGTACGACGTTTGACTACCAAGAAATACTGGGGGAAAGCCAACTGCAGCTTAAACTATCCCCAGCTCAGATCAACGAATTAAAAAAGGTTATTACTAAAAATAAGGACGTGTTTTCCCCAGACCCGGGGACAACCCATTTGATGGAAATGGATATCGAACTGACTTCCGACAAGCCCATTAAGACGAAACCTTATCGGATGTCCCCGAGGCAAATTAATATACTGCGAGAGGAAATTAAGCGTTTGTTAGAACTGGGTGTCATCGAGATAGGGCAATCCGATTTCACCTCGCCCCTTATTTTAGTAGAGAGCCCAAATAGAGACCCTCGACCGTGTGTCGATTATCGTCGTTTGAACGAGGTGACTCGAGCTGAGTTTTTCCCCTTACCAAATATGGAGGAGATCGTAGAAAAGGTGAGCGCGGCTCCTTACGTAACCGTTATGGATCTGTCAAAAGGGTACTTTCAGATTCCCCTCACACCGAGAGCGCAGAAATACGCAGCTTTCGTTACACCATTTGGCACATATACCCCCAAGAAGATGATGTTTGGATTAGTATGTGCACCCTATTATTTTTGTAAATTAATGGCCCAGGTTTTGGAGAGTTTAGAGCAGTTTGCCTTACCTTACATAGACGATATAGCCATTTTTTCCCAAGATTGGAAGGATCACGTAAAACATATCGGCACGGTCTTGGGAAGATTGAGGAAGGCGGGACTAACAGTGAAACCTTCTAAATGTAAATTCGCACAAGAGGAAGTCTTATTCCTGGGTCATAAAATTGGTTCGGGAAGCAGGTCTCCAAGTGATCTTAAGGTCAAAGCCATAGCAGATTTCCCTCAACCCACCACGAAAACTCAGGTACGGTCTTTTCTCGGGCTGGTGGGGTACTATGCCCATTATATCCCAAATTACAGTGCCATAGCTGCTCCATTAACCGACGCTCTAAAAGGGAAGATTAAGAAAGAAAAGATCGCATGGGATGAGAAATGTGAGAAAGCTTTCGAGGAGCTAAAATCCAAACTCGTCTCCCAACCCATTTTGTTCGCTCCGGATTTTTCCAAAGATTTTATCCTGCAGACGGACGCGAGCGAGGTTGGGGCCGGAGTTGTTTTGTCGCAACGGATAGGTGAGGAGGAGCATCCCATTGTTTTCCTGAGCAAGAAATTTTCCAAAGCGGAGCGCAACTACAGCACTGTGGAAAGGGAATTAGCGGCGATAATTTTTGGTTTAAAGCGGTTAAAGCATTATTTAGACGGACAAAAATTTGTTATAGAGACGGACCACAATCCCTTAACATATCTAAACAAGCTGGGGAGCACCAACCCGAGGCTGCAAAGGTGGCCGTTGAGTCTAAAGCCTTTTAGTTTCGAAATTAGACACAAACCCGGGAAGCTCCATGGAAATGCAGACGGCCTCAGTAGATTAGAATAATCAGTCATCGTAAATTTTCCTATTAAATTATTTTACTCTTTTATTGTATTTGTGTGTCTACATTGTTGTATTGTGTGTGATTGTGTGTATATGGTGAAAAAAAGTATGTGTTACTGAAATCCTTTGTGTCTCTCAGTAAAGTGTAAGCACATAGATGTCTAGTACAGTAGTTACGTGTGATTTAACGTATAGTGATAATAGTAAAATGTTAGGATTTAACTTATTCACTTAAAACTCAAATTTTTTTAAGAATAAGATGTAACATTAAGAAAGAATCCAAGATCAGAAATTAAAATTTTTATTGTAAAGTGTGTAAAATGTTATGGAATTTTGGATTTACTTATTATCATATTTGAGTGTTTTTTTTATTATTGGATTGCTGTCATGGTTGATCTCATTGTTAAGACATTCTTTTTTTGAATCAGTCATAAGAACGGACCCAACATTGGACCAGAGCAGTCCAGTGAAATGGACGTTTTCAGAGGGAAAGAGTTGTGACGTCGTCACAATGGAGAAAGCGCCTCTATTCATAAACATTTCCACAGCTGGAGAAAACGTGTTTTTAGCTGCATTGTGTTGTATCAGACAGCTGGACCGTCGGCGAAGGTGTGTCTGGGGGACACTATGGACTAGGCATCGCTGCATTATTTCTATTCATGGGCAGTGATTGTACGTCTTGAATGCTGGCGCCTCTGCAGGCGGCGGCGAGGTGCTTGAAGTGCCAGATGTCAGCCGGGCCCTTGTCGCCGGGAACCTTTGAGAGGGACCAGACTTTTGTCATCTCTGCACGAATGGATGACGTGCAAGACCGTTGGTGCCGGGTGCAAAACCCTGAGGTTGGCCAATGGGGATTGATGAGGGGCGTGGAGTGAACCCGTCCCTAGAGTTTAAAAGAGTGGACTTCAGAAAGAGAGGGAGGACTCCTGAGAGACTCGTGATAGACTCCCACGAGAGATTCCCGGAATTGAACCCTGCGGACGAAGGAAGAGACTCCACCAGACTCCCACGAGAGATACCCAGGAGAGAGGCCTGCTGACGAAGGAAGGAGCAAAGAGACTCCGGAAAGACGGCTGATAGAATACAACGAGAGATTCTTTAATAATTAGCTTAGCGTACATTTTAAATGTGGCGCCAAGACGTTACAGTGTATACAAAATTTCAGCTCAATGTGGTGAAGATATCAGCTTCAAAATTGAGTTGCAAGATTCCACCCGAACAATTTACATACATACATACATACAGTGTAAGTTAAATAAAAGCTTGTAAAAATGAGGTTAATTGCAAGCAATGTGGGAAAATTCATGAGAAGAAGAAATGTCCGGCATACTGTATAAAATGCCGAAATTCTGATGGAAGAAATCACTGGGCAAAAATGTGCAGAACTCAAAGAAATAAACAGAAAAACATGGCTGCTCGAAGAGTGAATGCTATTGAAGAAAACTGTGAGAATTCTGAGACTATTTACATTGGGGAACTGAAGTCAGTTAATAAACTGGACACGAAAGAAACCAACTGTGTGTGTGGTATGAAAAAATTTATGTAAATAAAATTCCTGTAATGTTTAAACTGGATACTGGATCTCAAGTGAATGTAATACCCAAGTCAGAACTCTTAAAATGGGAAGAAAAGCCAGCAGTAAGAAAGTGTAAAACTGCTGTGCTTGTGACTACAGTGATAATAGAGTTCCAATTCTAGGTGAGTGCTACCTCAACTGTCAAACTAGAAAGTATAGAAAAACTTATAAATGTTTAGTAACAAGTTTAAATTCATGTCCAATTTTAGGCCTTGAAGCCTGTAGAGAATTAGGGCTGATTCAGAGATTGAATATGATCTATAAAATCCCTATTGAAACTCCGGAACTAATTTTGAAAGAATTTGCTGATGTTTTTACGGGAACAGGAAGACTTAATAGAATTGTAAAAATTAAATTAAAAGAAAACTCTGTTCCTCATGTAGCAGCCCCTCGAAAAGTGCCTCTTGCTATACATAACAAAGTTAAAGAAGAACTAAATAATATGGTAGAAGCAGGCATGATAAGCAAAGTTGAAGAGCCAACTGAGTGGGTGAGCAACATGGTTGTAATCGACTCACCTAAGAAATTAAGGATTTGTCTTGATCCCAGGCCACTGAATGAAGGTATTCTAAGACCTCATCACCCAATCCCTACTTCAGATGCACTTGTTACAAAGCTGCAAGGTGGTAAAGTGTTTACTATTCTAGACGCAAAAATGGGTTTTGGCAGTTACCATTAGATGAAGAATCTTCATATCTAACCACATTTTGTACACCTTGGGGGCGGTACAGATTTTTAGTATTGCCGTTTGGTCTGAACTCTGCTCCTGAAGAATTTCAAAAGGCAATGGATGAAATTTAGGAAGAAGATGAAGATATAAATCCTTACTTTGAGGATATTGCACTGGGTTCATCTATAGTGGAAGAGCACTGCAGATTATTACGTCGAACACTCTTGAAAGCAAGAAAGGCCAATTTATAAAATTTAATGAATAGAAAACGCAGCTGTCACAAACTTCAGTTATTATCTGGGTCATGTTTTGTCAGATGAAGGAATTAAACCAGATCCCAAGAAAATTAGAGCCATTGAACAGTTTGCTACACCAAACTGTCAAGAAGATTTGCAAAGATTTCTAGGTATGGTAACATATCTAGCAAAATTTACACCACACCTATCAAATTTAACGCATAATCTAAGGCAGCTTCTAAAAAAAGATTTTGTGTGGATCTGGGATGCAAACACAGAGAGGGATTTTGAGCTGATAAAACAAGCCATAATGAAATCTCCCTGTTTGAAATATTTTGACAAAAACAAAGAAGTAACTGTTTCTGTTGACGCTAGTAAAAATGGACTGGGAGCTGTGCTTCTTCAAGAAAGTCAGCCAGTAGCCTATGGATCTGTATCATTAACACAGACACAACAACGTTATGCTCAAATTGAAAAGGAGCTAATGGCTGTGATATATGGGTTGGAGCATTTCAACTATTATACTTATGGAAGGATTGTCACAGTACAGACAGATCACAAGCCAATACTGGGCCTTAGTAAGAAACCATATGATACAATATCTCCTCGTCTTCAACGTATGTTACTTCGACTCAATAAATATAATATTCAGTTGGAATATGTTCCAGGAAAGAACCTAGTTATAGCAGATGCCCTATCAAGAGCACAATCAACCACTGATAAATTTGATGAAGTTCTAGGCCAGGAGGCAACTGTGAGAATAAATCTGTTAACACAAGATTCACCAACTAAGTGGGAGGAAATAGCAAAAATGACAACAGATGATCCTGAAATGCAAGATGTGTTGTTTCACATTAATAATGGTTGACCAGAGAAAAGGTAAACCAAAATAGCTGCGCAACCTTATTGGCATTGCAAAGAGGAGTTATATTCCACAAAAGAAAGAATTATTTGCAGAGGACAGCGATTAGTAGTACCAGTAAAATATAGAGAAGAAATATTGAAACTATTGCATGTGTCACACAAGGGTGTAATTTCCAGTAAAATAAAAGCCAGGGAATATTTTTATTGGCCTAATTTGAATAGAGATGTTGAGGAATATGTGTCCAAATGCAAAATCTGCCAGAAATATCAAAGAGAAAACCAGAAAGAAATTCTTATCAATCCAGAAATTCCAGGCAGACCTTGGCAAAAAGTTGCATGTGATTTCTTTTGTTTAAAAGGCAAAGAACATCTGCTAATGATAGATTATTTGTCCAAGTATGTTGAACTGAAACCACTTAACAGTACAACAGCGCAATCTGTCATTACAGTCATGAAATCCATTTATGCAACACATGGAATACCAGAAGACCTTGTGAGTGATGGTGGACCACCCTTTAACTCAAATTTGATGACTAATTTCTTCCGAAAATGGGGTATTAAACATCATGTTACACCGCCTCATTTTCCTAGAGCAAATGGACAAATAGAGAGAGCAGTGCAAACAGTAAAAAATTCTCTTACTAAAGCTGCAGAAGAGGGAAAAGATTTGTATGCTGTATTGCTTGACTACAGGATACAACCAGCAAAGGACATGCCATCACCAGCTGAAATATTAATGGGACGAAAGCTAAGATCTTTCCTGCCATCACATCCAGGTCAATTAAAACCAACATTTGATGTTGAAAGAGCAAGAGAAGCTTTGAGGAAAAGGCAGATCATTCAAAACAAATATGCTAACAAGCATGCAACAGTGTTGCCTATGCTACATCAAAATGCTAAAGTATGGTTTAAACATAAAATGAAAAAGCCTTGGAAGCAAGGAACTATAATTCAAGTAGGTCCTCAACCTCGCTCATATATAATAAAAGGAGAGGATGGGGGAGTTTTCAGGAGAAACAGATTTCACATTGGAAGAGACTACACTGAGGATGATAATCCATGTTGGTCAAGAACTGTAGAAGATCTCTATAATAGTGATGCTACTGAAATTTCTAGAATTCCAAACAATTCTGCAGACAATCAAGTAAATGCATCACCTAAAACAAACAAAAGCAATATTAACCAACAACTGCAAGTTCTAATTGAAAACTGTAGTGAGCAGAGCAATCCTGTGATACGGAAATCTTCAAGAAATATTGTGAAGCCGGTTCGCTATAGAGACAATTGAAGGAACTGTGACAAACATATTTTAGTTCAATAGTTAATCTCAAAGTTAAATTTAAAAAAAAATTTAAGTAAAACTATAACTTTGTAAAAAAGTTCAGATAAGTTTTGTTGTCTATAACAAGAGATGGTATTGTATTAAGTAAATTTTAAATAAGTAATTGTATTCATTGTTAATTAATTAATTCATTGAACTCAATATTTTGTAAAAAAAAAGGGCATGTTAGATATTAGTTTTTAGTATATTTAATAGATGGTGCCACATGAACAAAAAACCCTTGTTTATGTTATGTAAACTTGTAGGAGGACGCCATTCCGATGTAGTACGTGAAGCATCACGTAACCTCTGCTACTGGAAATAAATACTATCTTAAATGCTTACTGTGGTCCTGTACACTATATTATAGCATTAATTATTTGTCCCTCATTAGTACTGTTTGCATTGTCGTCTGTCTCCTGCTCAATGGGCATTTTAAAAGCATTTTATTCTACTGTAGCAGAAGAAAAATGATTTTTAAAGTTGCAGAAGAAATCTTTTGGTGGGCATTTTGGACCTAATGCCAAAAGAGCTAACTGGTGCTTATCTTCAGGAGTGACTGGTGGTGCATTCGGAAAACGTATTTTTTTTTCAACTCTATCAGTGCACATTGGTGTTCACAAAATGCACCAGTTGATCCTGATGGGCACGAGCATACACCTACATCGGTTTTAATAATGTATGTGTGTTCTCCACTGTTAATTTTAAATAAATTATTTGATAAGTCTTGCAAATCATTTTCTGTGAAATTACTGGACTTTTTTTCTTATTTTGTCATAAAATTAAATTACAGATGATCTCCTAGAAGTGGCAAATTCAAATAATTTTTTTTGTTAAATAATCTTCCTAAACTCCTATGAAGAACTCGCATAAGGCGATAACATTAAATGTTCGTGTGCGGCTTAAAATGACGTCTTTCAGAATCCGTGTACTTGCTTCTGAAAAATTGTTTATATTGTTGTTTCTAGTAATAAGATCCTTCCTGAAAAGTAAAATCCATTCCTTTTCCCTCACCAAAAAATTTCTAAACCGTTTGATATAATCTGGATAGTTTTCACACTTTAGTAGCAAAATTTTTTCTGTGTCCAGTAGGTTTTCTTCCGAGTCTGCATACTGCACCTGTAAAATAACAGTCAGTCAAAAAAACGTTAGAATGCAAAAATTAAAGTAATAATTTGAACTAAGCATACAAATCTAGATTAATTTGTGTGTTGAGAAAATTCCAATGTTAAATGCTTTCTATATAATTCAGGTATTACATTGTATAATTTTCAACATTTTCAGTAACAAATATTAAAACTCGGGGGGGGGGATTAAGCATTTGTATTAAAGTCACTTAAATAAATTATTTTCGTATTTTTTTTTTACTTTACGAAAATAAAAAATTAAGATTAATTGTGATAAATCAACCTTCATACATTTGCTAAATCACAGTATAAACATAATTTTGGACTATTTTTTTATCTGAAAAATTATATGGAATTATAGTCAATTTTTGTTTAGTATAAGCTGAAAACAATTTTAATTCTAAACAGTATTTAAAAATCAATGCATGTAATTCCTACCATTTTATAACAGTCAATATGTAAATAAATATAAAAAACAATTTTCTTCTTTTATGTTAATATGATAAATATATATAGTCAAAATTTCTCTACAAGAGAGAGATGAATAAACATTAATCAAATGTGAAAAAAATAGAAATTGCAAGTTCACCAGACAATAGATTTTAAAAAGGATATATGAAAATAAAATTAAATATGTATCAGAATTGCTCTAAATGAAAATATGATTTAATTTCAGCTGCAAAAGTTAAAATGATTTTGTAACAATCACATAATTCTTAAGTGTCTGTTTAGAAAAAAATTGCTAAACCTGATTCAAATGTTATAAGGATTGATAAAATTTTACTAAAAATTGCAAATAATCAAAAATATATCAATAAACTAAAATATTTTACTCTTCTATTTTTAGCTTACAATATAGCTACAGTTCTACATTTGTTTTTCCAGTTTGATTTAATATTTTTTAAAATTTAATCAAATTTTTATTTTATGAACATACCATATTTCTAATGAACTTGTATACAACAAATAAATAATGAAAAAATATTTATATTTTAAAATTCAAACAAAAATTGAAAAAACATTGAAATGTTCCGTAGTTAAGTTATAAACAATAAACGCACAATATTTATAATAGGTTATTAGAACTGAAACATTTTTCATTATTCTCATCAAAGCATATCCAAAAAATGCAATATACTGCACTTTTTTTTATAATTCTTTTAAAATAGCCAAGAATTCATAAAGAGCCAAATATAGCAACCCCAAAAAAGAGGAATTTAAATTCCACCGCTGTAAAAAAAAGGGAGTAGGTGCTTCCAATGAAATCGCACATTAAACGTCCGGCCTTATTTGTCAATTTACCTATCAGTATAAAAGATTCTACTGTTTGTAGCTCCAAATCCCACAAAACCTGTAACTGTAATGTGTAGAATGTATTTTCTGCATTCAATTCTCATTCCATTAAATATTTATCTGTGTTGAAATCTACTCAGTTGTTACTATAAGGAATTACTTTCATTGCAACATGAATAGGATTTTACAACTTCTCTGATTGATTTCGTCTCTGTAAAAAGGTATCAAACTACTTTTTCTAACTGGAGTCATTTCTAAAAAAATAAATAATATATTACTTCAGTAGCTTTAACTGTTTGTACAACTTTGCATAAAACATTTTTTTGAGTTCTTTATTGTTAAAATTACGTGTAGGCAATGATACACATATTGACTATTTTCATTTATTTCTATTTTAAGTTCATTGGTACACATATAAGTGTCAGTATATATGAGTTTTGTATTTAGAGTGAAGAGGAAAATAAATAGTCGAATTTTACTATGTTTGAATTGGAATTTACAACACTAATTCTCAATAGACTTCAGATTTGTTGGATTCATTTGAAATATCAATTTGTTTCCATCAAAGATTTACAAATCCTGTTTTCTGGCATCATTAAATTGTTTTTAAAAAATGTATAATTCTCAAAGTAGAAAAATATTCAATGCAGATAAGTGCTTACCAAATTCTGGGTAAATCAAATAGTTTCCAACCTTAGGTGACAAAACATAAACTGTCCTTATTTAAATTAAAATTTGATAATCAGATTAAATAAGATTCTTAAAATTAGTGACTTTTTTACATGGGAATGACTCTAAATTTCAATATTGCAAAAGGTACAAGAAAATAAAAATTTTATGTTACAGTGAACAAAGTCAAAACTGTCTGGAAATTGGATGGAACCTGTGGTTTTATATGGTCAGAATGCTGATGAATAATGTTCAAATAAATTTAACAATGAATTTATTACAATAAATTTAAATGGTATGGATTTTTTCACTATATAATGTACCAATGCATAAGTTGAGCATGTATTTGAAATGTGAGGAATTATTATTAAATTTATGCAATGCTATAATAATTCACACTTATGCTTTAAGAAAATATTATGTAAATTGCAAAATGTATATCAAAATCTCTTCCTCTTTTTGATGCCACAGATCCTTTTATTATGTTTATATATATATTTTGTTTCTATTAAGAAAAAAGTTCTTATAATTTATCTTTCAATTTTTTTTTCTTTACTGTAATGTTTCTTTATCTTAAGCTTTTAGAATATGGTATCAAATAAATATACATTATTAAAGTTCTTAGGGGAGAAAATGTTTTTTTATTTTATTTCATACTGTGTAATCTAATTCAAAAAGATTTTTTTTTTTGAAACTTAACTGTTTTATACACCAAAGTTTGCAAAACTTTAAGAATGTCTTGTATTATATATCTTTGTTTTTGTAATGTAAATTACTAAAGACTAAGAATTATACTGTAGAAATTAATCAAAGAATTAATTTTTTTGAAATGTGTTTGCTTTAAATTGTGACATTTATTGTTAGTTGGAGTTTTCATTACATCTTGCATGTTTTCTCTCAGATGTAACATAGAATACAATAATAGTATTTATTGGTTAGGAATGGAATTTTTCTTTGTATACCATTGGTGAATGTGATAAGAAATTTAACAATTTGATTGTGCCTTATATTATTGTCATGAAAGGAGAAAGCATTACAGACTATTGAACACTTAATGAAAATCCAGTTATAAAATTAGGCATTATAAACACAGTCTCAAATTGCATAAAACCAAGAACAATACAGGTAATATTCTTGTCCTTTGGAGGTTAAGTAGTTTTCAAATGAATAAAATGTCTAATTATTTGATAAATATTTTGCACAATAACAGGATCTAAATGTTATTCAGATATTTTGTAAATATATTGAATTTTACTCCTGTTATATATGTTGTTTGCTCTTGTCATCTTCCTTTAATAGCAAAATCCAAGATTCCTCTTTAGCAGCATTCAGGATATAACTCGCCTTTTACAGTATAGATTATTGTTCTATTGGTAATTTGTAATGATATACATATTTTTCCAGATTGGAATTTTAAATATTTTTTTCTAATGGCACTGCACATTGGTATGCCAGCCCCATTATTGGTATTTTAAATATGAATAATATTTTATAGTTTATTGGGTGAAAGAAAAGGAAGATTGAATACTGAATTGAAGTATATCTTTTATATTTAGCGATAGTGTAGAAAAAATACGATATAATTGGGTCAAAAATCCTGTTTAATGAAGGAAAAGGTGTTGCGCGAAAATTAATCCTAGAAGTTTTAATTGGAAATGTTTAGTTTTGTGCAATTTATGTTAAAAAATTTTCAGTATATTTTTGTAATTTGTGATTTAGTAACATTATTATTAAAAATCATTAGTCTAAAATCTGTATCTTTTCATTCATTATTTCTATAAGAAATTTTATTTTTTGTAAGATTGGAATTACCTATGATATGTTTGAGATTCATTCATAAATTCAGGGTGATTAGGACAGATACAAGTGTTATTTATTATTTTGCAAGTCATTAGTTTTATTGTAAAAGTATTTACAATGCAAATATTCACAAAATTTTTATAATAGTTATATTTTAAAAATATAGCTGCATGTTTTTTATTATATTTAAGTTTTGTTTTTTTAACATTGCTAATTTGTAAGTGTTGAACATATTTATTAATCATTTTATTAAAATGTTAATGTTATGATATTTATTCATGAAAAGAATAGTACAATATTCATTAGAACATTTAACATTTTCTTTTATATTTAGTTTATAAATGAAGAAATTATTTATATCCTTAATCTGTATGGAAAGCTGAGGATTTTTTAAAATTATTTCTTAGAATAAGCTTATAAAGCTATGTTTCTTTTATTGTTTATGCCAAACATAAAAAAATTTGATTTAATATTAGATGCCTTCAAAGTTACAACATAATTCAATAATTTTAAAAGCTATATCATTTGTCTGTCTCATACTCTTTTCTTTTACCTCTTTTTATTCTATATATTAAATTTAAAATTATCATTATTATAAAAAATATACATTTATCTTTTTGCTGAATGTATCTTAATATTTTGTTGAATACATTTGATTGTAATGTTTCTCATTGTAAGACATTCAATGTTTCTCAATGTGATTCCTATGCCCCACAAGGGGCAATTTGAACAATGACTCATTTAGAGCGTAAATGATGTATTTATTAATAATGTAGCCATATAAAATATTTTTCACTACTTATTTGTGCAATATGAAACAAATTGTAAAAAAAGTCTTAAATGTTTGTCTGCGTGACAATAAAATATTCTTTTCGAAAACAATCACACTATTTGTTTCGAATGGTATGGAATAATTTATGTAGGGATCTAAATTTCTGCAGTGTTTTCCTGTTTAGTTCATTATTATTTTTCGGTTTTAATTCAAAATAAACGCCACAGTTATATAAGTTAGTTTTTAAAAAAAAATATTAAAATTGAACAAATATTAGTGAAATTAGTTCAATTAATAATTGAACTAATTTCAGTTCATAGTTTTTATTAATTTTATTTTTAGAAGCATCGTTTTCCAGAAGAATTTTTCATATGAAAAGAATGCTTTTTTTTGTTGTTTTTGCGGTTTGGTATTTTAATACGCAACTTTTACCTACATTTACTTCATTTCATATTAAGTTTTAACTTTCTTTTCTTTTAATCCATATTGAAATGAGAGGTGCAAGTTAGAAGAAAGTTTGTTAGTGTTATGAGGGATATTTAAAATTCGGTTTTTACCCACTGTTTACAATGAAAGGCTACCTTTTTGTCCTTTATGCCAATGCTTCACCAACAAATCAATAAAATGTGGTCAACATGAAGCGCATTTGAAGGCAAAAAGTAATTCAGATTTGAATTACTTTTAAGCTTTAATAAACATTTTTGAAAAAAAGTTATATTAAAATCTCTGCTGGCTCTTAATGCAATGTCAATTGTACTCTTGAGGCTGGCTATCATATTTCAGACACACACACATGCTACTCGCTAAATGTGGAAAAAGTCATACTATGGGTAGAATTTAATCATACCATTAATATCGGTTATTCTTAAAATGGTTCTGGAGAAAGATGACAAAGACATAAAGCTGAGTAACAGCACGGTTAGTTGAAGAATAGATGAAATGAGAGAGGATATTTAAATGCAACTTGTGGAAAAGCTGAAAACAAGAAAATGTTTGGTACTTTTGGTTGTATCAACATTGAGAGACAGAGAGGCCTTACTAATAACTTAAATATGATATGTTAATAAAGGTGATTTTCAGGGCCTCCGCGTGGGGGTGGCAAAATTGTTCACCGCACAAGGGCGCCTGGGGCAGGGGGCACCAAAATTTATAGTACTTAGTTTTTTAAATTTAATGTTACTTGCACACAAAAGTTGTTAATAAGAAACTTGCAATTTTGCATGTTTTATATTCTTTTAGAAATAAAATAAGATTTTATTTTTTTAAATTTTATATTTTAATTTAATTTAATTTTCGTTTCTGCGGATTGTTTTCGTTTATGTAAAACAAAATTTGATTTCTGATACCAACAATAAAAACACGTTCCGTGTGGAGATCGCGCTATTATATGCAATGTGTTCAAAATCTAAGAATTTGTAACATGTAACAACAGGAATTGGGAATGATTTGTATCGGCATAAATTTTTATTCATTATATTCTGAGAAGATGTTGTGGCTCAATGTATTTGTTTTGTTTGCAATGATAATATATGTACATTTTTAAAATTATGTAAATTGCTTGGTTTTTCTTCTCCAAATCATATTTTGCTTCATGTATACTGTTATTAAATTGTTCTCAAAACTCGAAATAAAATCTTTATTGCAGCGTTTCTCAAACTGTGGGGCGCGCCCTCCAGGAGGGCGTGATAACCCTACTTTGGAGAGCGAACATATCACAAAAAATTGAAAACAAAAGATTTAAAATAATTATAAATTTCATAAAATAATTTACAATTTAAGATAATTGCAAAGTAAAATACATTCTTATATAATATAAAATAAATTACAAATTCTCACTGATATAATACTCAACACTTATAAATGTATCAGTACTGCACAAAGTATTTGACAATTAAGTTATCAATATTCAATAAAAAACAAGTTTTTTCTAGTGACTCCCCTGATCTTGTCATATACAAAATATTTATCTTGATAAATTGTGCAGTTTATAATTAAAGTCGTATTGTAGTTAGGGACGTTTCAAGGCATGGGCCAACTATGCCCGTGTCCAGGACCTCGCTCTCAGTGGGGGTCTCATTTCGTTCTCGACTCCGTCTTAATAAGATCATGATCCGGATAATTTTAATGTCATCAAATATTATTCCCGTGCATTCCCTTCGAAAAACAGTTAATTTCAAACTGCATGTCAATTGGCAAAAGTGATAAGACTGCATTATTTATGTGATGACCGTTGTCCAGTGGCGTAACGTACCCCCTGCTACCAAGCTCACTTTTTCGCTTAGGCACGCTAGACACATGCCAAGGACGAAAAAGATTTGGGGGCGCAAAAAGTTGAAGGGTGAAAAAAAGAGAAAAAAATTAAAATTACAGAGAACATGCATCCGCCCAGTGTTTATTAAAAAGCCAATTATTCTCTTTCATTTTTATATCTAAATTATCAAATCTTCGTTTCACTATTGGCCAAATTATTATGTAAATCACTTGGCTTTTCTTCCCCAAATCATATTTTGTGTCATGTATACCTGTTATTAAATTGTTCTCAAATCTCGAAAAATAAAATCTTTATTGCAGCGTTTCTCGAACTGTGGGGCACGCCCCTAAGGAAGGCGTGATAACCCTACTTGAAGGGGGGGGGGAGCGCGAGCATATTATGAAAAATCGAAAATAAAATATTTAAAATAATTATCAATTTAATAAAATAATTTGCAATTTAAAATAATTACACAAAGCAAAATATATTCTTATATAATAAAAAATGAAATACACATTTTAACTGATATAATACGCACTACTTATAAATGTATCAGTTCTGCACAAAGTGTTTGATAATTAATTTATCAATATTCAATTAAAAACAAGTTCAGTAATTACTAGTGACTCTCTTGGGCTTGTCATACAAAATTTATTTACAAAACATGATATTTATCTAATTAGTGCGTTTATAATTAAAGTCGTATTGCATCGTAGTTTTACCATCAAAGTACATTATAATTGAAATTTTTATTAAAAGAAGTGGGGAGCGATGAAAATTATGACTGAAAACTGGGTCGCAAATATTGAAAGTTTGAGAAACACTGCTTTATCGTGATCTACAACACTTTTTGGTATCATGAATTTCTTTAGATTCTAAGGAGGATATCTATACACAAGGGCAGCCGAATTTACGATTTCTTCCAAATTTAAGATATGAATATAAAAGGTTGCAACACATAACTGTGTGTGTAATCGTCGCAATTCAGTTCAAAGTAATTTCGAATTTGTAGGGATTTCACCTAAATTCTTTTCGTTGTTTGTTCAGTGTTGCGAACTTTACTTATTGAAATGTTCTTGTGTTATTTTCAATATTTTCATTTTTTTTATAGACTGTTATTTGAAAATAAACTTCAAGTTCCATGAAAACTCTTACCATATATATTATTACATCTTAAAAAACCTACACAAGAAGCAATTCTTTCCTAGTTATATTCTATTTTTAATAAAAATATGATTCATAATAAGCTAGTTTCCTGTTTCAATATTTCGCAATCTTCTCGTATGATGTAATTTTACTGATGTACTCCCCCCCCCCTCTGCTCTTTTGCAGATATGTTTTTTTAAAATAATTATAATAATATTGCATTAAATTCTCTTGTTTATGCATATTTTGTTATCATTTCCTGTATCTCGGTGGGCTATTTTGTAGCTATAAGCCCTCTGTTGGATGTGCGTTCGATCCTCCCGAATAAATTAATATCTAGGGGTTCTTCAACGACGTTTTATAGCGTAGCATTTCGTTTCTGCTTCCTTTTAACGTCAGTAAATACTCGAGCACATACAAATCATATTAGATAAATTATAAAACTAAAATTATAGATAAAAAAAAAGAAAGAAACCAAGCGGGGTGCGTTTAAGCGCAAACAACGCCAAGAAAGAGAAGACAGTAAGTATAAAAATTGTAGCTTTGTGTATATTTAAAATATTCCCATATTTTTACTTTTTTACTAGAAAGAATTCAACCTAGATAGAGCCCTCATTTTTTTTTTTTTTTGCACCAGGGCCTTTAAATGCCTAGCTACGCCGCTGCCCTCAGGAAATCACTTTTTTTTCGAGAGAGAGAGTTGACACAATTTTAAATCAGTAATTTCTTCAATTTTTTACTCCATTCCTTTATAACTGCAAACGGTAATTATGAATTTACTTTTGATTTGTTTTGTATTTTCCCTTGAGTAAAAAAATATACAAACATTTTTATCATATTAAAATAATAATTTTATCATTAACATTTTTATCATATTATTCAAAACATACATTTATTATTTGCTTTCCTTTTCAAATGAGGCAATAAAAGTAATGTCCAGCTTAGTGAAATCTAATAAATTTTTTTTTATTTTGTAAATTTTCCGTCTTACATCAGCTAATTTTAAGATTTTCGTCTATATTTATACATATATTTCAATGGACTTTTATAGTACTTTTATGTTGATTAATATGCATCAATATTTGTTTTCTTTGCTTGAATACATCTTCCAAAACACACTTTTCTATGCAAGAACAGTTTTATAAAGTTTAATTATTAGTGTGAACATGAAATTCCAAATAGTAATACTTAAGGCAGTACTGGTATTGAAGTTTTTTTCACGAAGTTTAATTCCTAGCATTGATATTTTGACACTGATCGCACTTGCATTGAGCTATAGAAATAAAAATAAATAAAAAACATCTATAATATGTCTTCATTTTTGAAGGAATGGAAAATGATGTCAATGCCTGTGTGTAAAACTTGATTTAAATATTTTAAAAAAATATTAATTGGAGCATGGCAGTCTTAACGCGACTGTTGCTGGGATGGGAGGGGGCCTTTTTCCTGGAAGCTCATATCAAGTAGGTGTCTGATACCTTCGATATCTTGTTTCACTATCAACTGATTCCTTCTTGAAAGTATACCGATCCCCAGACTAGAATTCATTTCACTTTATAAATTCTCTGAATTTTTCTTTATAAAAAATAATAATAAATGTGGTAAAATATTCTGGATTCAAATGATACTACAGAAAAACTAGCTTTCAGAAACAGAAAGATTTGCTTTCATAATAAACAAGGAAACAAAAGTTGATTGTAAATTAATGTTTACAACATGTGTAAATGATAGAAAGGCTGGTTAACATAAAAGTATTTGCCTTAATTTTGTCGAATTATTCTTTGTTGAAAATTTCATTTACCTTTTTGTACAACATTTGTGAAGTGATTTATATTTGTACAATTCATCATATTCTGAATATAATATTGTTTATGTCTTCGACATGTAAAGATTTAAAAATTCAAATTTATGGTAACCAGATTATGCACTGAACATTTCGTTATTGAAATATGCACATTTGTGTTAAAATTATTCTTACTTTTTGAGAAATATATTACTCTGGAATACCCTACTCATATCGTAAGGCATTTGAAATTTACACTCATGTCCATAAATTAAGGATAATGAAGTTCAGGCAGAGAAAGAGACAGAAGCAAAACAAATTTGACTTATTTGTAAATTCTATTTATTAAACAAAAGGTAAAGAGCAAAAAAGATGCTATATGTTTGACATAATTAATAAAAATTGCGATTTTTACTCCCTGGAGCAGTTTCAAAAAAGAACCTATTTACAAAAATCAGTATAACATGGTTAATATGATGGTTAATACAGAGTATGTCTCTCGGACGATGCAATACAGGCCTTGCAACGCCTACGCATGCTGAGTATCAAATTATCAATCTGATCTTGGGGAATATTACACCACTCATCAAGCAATGCCCTCCGAAGTTCCGGTAGACAGGTAGGAAGGGGTTGACGGGCTGCTATTCGTCGGCCAAGCATATCCCACACATGCTCTATGGGATTAAAGTCCGGTGAGTATGCTGGTCAATCCATACGGGTGATATCTTCCAATTGAAGGCATTCGTCTACAATGTTTGCACGGTGAGAGGACGGGCGTTGTCATCCATAAACAGAAATTCAGCACCCATGGCGCCCCGAAACAAACGTACATGTTGTTCTAGAATGACATCCCGATAGATGTGGCCTGTCATCGTTACACTCTGAACATGCAAGTCAGTTCTGGAACCAAGAATAATTCCTCCCCAAACGAGCCATCCTGCACCACCGTAACGGTGCCGTTCAATGGTGTTCTCTTGGTGGTAACGGGTACCTGGCGCTCTCCATATGAAAGTCTAGTGAGAATGAGACTGCAAACTAAACCTGGACTCGTCGGAAAACATCTCACAAGACCACTGTTGCGGGGTCCACAATGCATGCTCTCTACTCCAGGTTAATCGCAGGTGACAGTGAGTTGCGGTAAGGGGAACACATCTGACAGGCCTACGAGCATATAGACCAATGTGCCCTAAGCGTCTGTACACGGTCTGCCTTGAAACTTTCGTACCGGTAGCTGAAGAGAGCTGACGAGACAGGTCTGATGCTGTGCTCCGTCTGTTTCTTTTGGCAGTAACTGCCAAATACCGGTCCTCATTCGGCGTTGTAACTCGGGGGTGACCTGTGCTGTAACATCTACTCACATTACCATCATCTTGGAATCGTTGCCAAAGCCTGGAGATGACACTCTGGGCGATTCCAAGTTCCTCGGATACTTCCAGCTGAGCACGTCCACATTCCAGTCGTCCGATAATTCTACCATGTAAAAAAGTCATCCAAATACTTCCTTTGTGCCATAACTATGCATTTATTGCACTGAAAGGCTATTAAAGCGCTTGTGAAGAATTTTACTTATTTGCCACCATTCCTTATATACCCCTCTCTTACACTCTCGTCATTGTGACGTACTATCCGCGCCATCTGGTGGTTTCCTGTAATTTGCATATTCTTCTTCAAGATGTGTGTAATAATTCTACAGGTGAAATTTTTATTTTTTTTGTTCAATTTCTGTGTGATTCTGAATTATCCTTAATTTATGGATATGAGTGTACTTCAGATAATCGTAAATCAGATGAAGCGTATGAACATGCAATTGCCAATGAAAGTATCGTTTCTGATGATTTGGGGTTGGATATTGATTTTCCACGAAGTCGAAACAGGTTTAAAAAGAAACTATTTCAAGATGAACAAACCGACATACCAATCAACAATCCAAGACAAAAGTTTAAGGTTGAATTTTACAATACAATTTTAGGCACTGCTATTTCTTCAATTTCAGAAAGTTTCAGTCAATTAAAAGAACATTACAATTACTTCAAGGCAGTATATTATATACCTAATTTAAAAAACTGGAGTGACAATGAAATTTTAAAACATTGTGAAAAATTAGAACGAAAATTAACGGATACTAAAAATATTAATGAAAAGGACATAGATGGATTAAATTTGTTTGAAGAAATAAAATACTTCCTATGGATGTTTTACCAAAGAGGATATGTCACCTATTGATGTTTTAAATTATATTTATGAAAACAATCTTATCGATACATTTCCAAATATTGCAATAGCTTTAAGGATTTCTTTAACCCTGCCAGTTTTGGTGGCTAATGGAGAACGAAGTTTTTCAAAACTTAAAATTATAAAGAACTACATGCGATCTACTATGGCGCAGGAGAGTTTATCGGACTTGTTAATTATATCTATAGAGAGCGAAATTTTGGATAAATTAATTATTAAGGAATTGATACGAGCATTTTTAGCTGCTAAAGCTAGGAGAATCAATAATTGAATATATTTTCTAATTTTTATATTTTACATAAAAATTTTACATCATTTTTGCTTTGTTTTTAAAATTTATGAATTAATAAAAAAAACAATAAGACAAACGTGTTTTAATATTAAAATTTTAAAGCTTTTCAGTTCAAAAGTCAAATTTTGAATACTAAATAATGAGTATTTTTTATTTTATTTGTAGCACTTTATAAGAGTGCAACAGAACCCCATAAAGGGGCGCCAAATTTCAACTTGAACAAGGGCGCCTAATACCCACGCGGCGGCCCTGAAAAGCTATAGGTCGTTATACTATTAACCTCTAAGAGTTTTTTTCGAAATTTGCTTTAGATTTTTTTAAAATTCAATTTTTATGCGATTTTTCAGCTAAATGGAGATCTGACGTCATCAGCCTTGTCAAGTCTTAACTTTGCGAAAATTAATATTTTGAGCAGTTTTGGAGGGGATTTTACTACCTTTTATTGTAAATATATTTATTCATGGTTGTATTTATTCGTTTTTCAACTCTTTGGGGAGGAATTACATTTGTTTTTAGAAAAATCGTTGTCAAAAAATGTTTTTTTTTAATTTCATTTTTCCGATTGGCAACACTAATTTGATAACAGTAGATTTTTGCATTTAATTCACAAAGTATTATATCTTTTTCGCTACTTTAAAAAAAGAAAGTTTTTTTACAACTTTTTCAGACAAAATGGTCATTCCATACGGATGGAATGGGGCAATATGTACCGTTTAAGTGTGATGATAATTCAAACGATTTCATTTAGTTCTAAGCTTAACTTTAGCGCCTTAAACCTGTGTCATGATATGAATTTCAGATAGATTGTAACCGCCAACGTTAGTGGGTGATACTTAAGTTTATCCACCGTATTAAATTTGTGAAACTGTGCATAATGTTTGTTTATAATTATTTCTTATAAACTTTTGTGGTTTGTAATAATGCATGTTTGCGTAATGGAACAACTACCCATCTTGCAAGGCCTAAAGCTACTATTTTTATTGTTGTGAACCACTTTTAAAGATATTTACTTTCCATAAAGTGTTCTATTTCATTTTATGCTCCTGATTAATCTTAGTTGTACTATCAGCATAAAAAAAAGCTTGATTCCACTCTACAAACCTTTCTGTTGTATCTAAAAAAATTTTGCTTCTCCATGTTATTCTTAGAGGCAATAATGGAAAAACATTTGTTCATATTTTGGTACAAAATAGTTGCAAGGACCTGGGGTTTACACTTTTGCTTTTCCTTATTCTTGCTAACCTGAATGTTGGTGGTATTATCAATCACAGTTGTGCTTGGGCTACAATTCATTTCATGTTCATATCATGACAACAGAAGGTAGTCGCCCCCAAAGTAAGAAAAGCTGTTAACTAAATCATTGTCTATATATAAATATCAGTACACTTTAGCGGTACATCTTGCCTATTTCCGTCCTAATAGCATTATAATTCAGTCTGAAAAAGGTCGCCTTCTTCGTAATTCCATGTAGTAAAATAGTACAAAAATGTAGCCAATTGTTGCAATAATACATCAGTACCTTTTCTTTTTGTAGCTATATTCTGGTACTATTTTGCTACATTGATGAAACATGGAATTTGCCGATAAAAGTAAAATGCAATAACATTTTTTGGAGCTTGCGTATTATTGAAAAAATTGCCAACTTAATAACTCGCCAAATTGGCAACCATATGCTTCATTTCATGTAATGTCGCCAATAGGTTGCGATAATATGTAAGTATACCATAGAAAATGACACTCCATTCAAACTAATTGGGATTATCAGATTGCTGATATCATGATTTAAGTTAGAATTTATGATACTTACATATAAGCATCATCACAGCCAATTTGGTGCAATCCTAATCGCTTCTTGATATTAAAACAACAAAGATTCTTACATGTTTTTATATAAAAAAAATCAGTCACATTTTGTTGGGATTTGCTTAGTGCCAGTTTGGTTGTAGTGATGCTAACACGTAAGAATACGAAGGGCTAATATGAATTTTTATTTACGTATGAGATTTTCTGACATATTTTCCAACATGTTATTAAATGGATTTTGGCATATGTTCTACATGCTGTTTATTTTATTTTTCTCCTCATAGTTTTTATAACCGATAAGTACTCATTTTTCGATCTCATGGAAAGATGGTTAACTTTTATTCATCAAGAAGATCTTCATGGAAACTATTGATGTGATTGAATGCATAACAAAGTAATTTTCTTTTGCACTTCAAAATTCTGAGTTAATGCAATTTTTTGTTGTGTTGCATTATGGTTTAATTTTCCTTCTGACAATCGGTTCTTCATATAGATCTTGGAAGATTTTATACATATGCATTGTATATATTTGTTACATATGTATACATTTCTATGACATTTTTTTTTTTGGTTGAAAAAAAAAGATTGCTTTTTTTCCTTCATCAGCAAATACCATGTTTTCATCATTACAGGAAAACGCTTCAGATGCTGATCAGATTTTTTGTCACATGGTATATCATGGCTTAATTTTGCTTCTGACAATCTTCAAATATATAAATTTATTTATACCATTTGTGATCCAAAAGTGTTTGTGGAAAAAAGATGCAGCTTGATACAATTTTCTCATATTTCTCTTTGGATTTCTTTAAAATTCAATGTTGATGTGATTTTACTTCTCATGACATCAAGGTTTAATTTTGCTTCTGATATGTTCCTTATTTAGTTTTATGAAGATCATATAATTTATACATATGCTGTCCATATATGATATGTTTCAATGATCACTAATTATTTATCATTGTATTTTCTCATTTGTTTGTTCTTTATGACTGAATAACAAATATTTTTAATCGAAATATTGCAAAAAAGTATTGTTTAAAAATTAATTTTTTATCATCAAGGTTTAGTATTTCTCTCATTAGGTTCATAATTGTTTTTTTTTTTATGTAGCACTTTTCAATCTGTTTTAGATGTGTTTTTTTATTTTGGTGCTTGCTAATTTAATTTTTTCTCTATTGTATTACATCTAAATTTTATATTAAATCTAATATAGATGTTGGATAGTATTACATCCATTCCTCATGTAATTTAATGCGACAGAGAGTTTAACTTAATAGTTTATTATAATATAGGCCTATTTTAGATATTTTTTAAAATTTTAGTTTGTACTAATTTAATTTTTTTCCAATTGAAGGCTTCCTAATATTTTATTTATGATAGTATTTTAGTGAAATGGTTTATCATAATTAATTTTTTCTTCTGATTTATATATTTCATGTTATTTTACTCATAGTTCCCATAGCAGAAATATACTACTATTATCACTTTTCCGTTATAATTTGTATTTATATTTTTATTCCTATTTACCTTTTTATCATGTTAATTTTCTCTCTTACATTACATACTTCATATGAAATCATTCTTAACTGTTAAGCAAAATTTCAATATGAACACTCATAAAAAAAATAACTTTTAACTTTTAGATACACTGCCCTGTAATGGCTCAATCCTCTTTAAAATATATCATGTTTGCAAAAAAAAACTGGATTTTTTTGAAAATTTAACTCTTGCGAAGAACGGGTACGACGCATGTGAAATCAGTGTTGCCAACTTGGCGAGTTATTTTGAACATTGGCATTGGTGCAATAAAATCTAAGAACCTACATTTTCTTCCATTGAAAAAGGTTACTACTTTTCCTGATACTTACGTATTAGAGTCACTGCAGCCAAAGTGGTACTTTTTTCACCAAAATTTGATTTTTTTTTCCTTATAAGACACATAAGAGTCTGTTATTTTGATATTGTGGTGCAAATTTTACTGCGGTGATGCCAATACATAAGTACCCTTTTCCTTTATTGGCAGATTCCATGTTTTTCCTTTGTAACAAAAAAGTAGAAAAATGACACTCAATGTAAACCGAGATTAACAGATTGTCAATATTGTGATTTTAAGTTAGAATTTCTATTTACGTATAATATTTTTTGTCATGCTTTTTTTTTTGTTCTGAGCTGTTTATGATAGTTTCATCAAAATCAAATCTTAATTTGTATATTTAAAGTACCTTTTTGATTTCAATTAATATTATAATTTCAATATACTATATGTAAGGTTACTTTTATATTTTTTTATTTCTTTTTCAATTTTAAATATTTAAGATTTTCAGTAATGTGCTTTTTTGTTGTTGTTCAGAACTGTTTATGGCAATTTTATCGAAGTTAGGGCTTACTTTTTCTGTTTTAATAACCTTTTAATTTAAATTAATATTATAATTCCTATTTTTCTGTTCTGAACTAATATTCTATATTAGATGTATTACTGAGATGTTAGATTGTATTATATAAGGTTTGGGTGCACTGCTAATTTAATTTTTTTTCAGTTGAATGCTTTCTAATATTTCTTATTCATGATAGCATTTAGTGAATCAGTTTATCATCATTCATTTTTTCTTTCGGCTCATCTATTGCAGGTTATTTCACCCATAGTTCCCATAGCAGAAACTCACTACTGCTATCACTTTTCTGTAATAATTTTTATTTATATTTGCATTCATTCATATCTATTTACTCTTTAGCTTGCTAATTTTCTCTTACATTGAAATATTTGTTTTTGTTAAATTATTATTTACTTTGAAGCCAAATTGCAATTTGTTTAAAATTATTTCTAATGTGAACATTCATTTGAAAAAAAATGTTTTTAATTTTTGGTTTTCTACTTCATACAGGGTTTTACCATCCCTAAAAAAATATTATAATTGCTATGATAGAAGAATTTTTGTTTTTAAAACTTAACCCGGACGAAGAACGGGCATTTCAGCTAGTATATATATATATATAAAGGGGGCATAAGAATTTTTAAGAGGCTTAGTAAAAAAAAATCTTGAGAAACACTGCATTAGACTCTTGAATGCATGTTATTCACAATTTTGAGATATATGTATTGTAATATTGTATGTAATATTTTTCCCTCCACAATTGTTTTTTTTTGTGGTAGATTTAAGAAAGAGTTTATGATTTGAAGAAAAAAATAAGATTTAAGAAATTATCAAAATGTGTGGAAATATTGGAAATTAGCAATGAACAAAAAAATTTTTTTTAAAGGAATTACTTACAAAAGGATGCTATTTTCATAGGACCTCATTCAATAAAATTCTGAAAATTTTATATCTTAATTCCATTTGATAGTGAAATCCTCAGAAGTAATGGTATTAATTAACTTATGGGAGACTACAAATTGCAGAACGGTTTATTTACTTTTGTTCTCTGTTGACTAAAAATTTGCAAAACAAAACAAAATCCTGCTTTTTAAAACTACTTTCTTGGGGGAACCATTAAGAGAAATAAATAGCGGAAAATATTGCGATTTTTTTTATCAAAAACATACATTAGGAAAGTGAATCAGATTTGGCAATAAAATTTTAAAACTAAGATATTTATAGAAGTAAGAGTAATCGTTCGATATTGCTATAAACTCTACAAAAATAGCGGCTGTTTATCTTATGGAAATAATGAATGTAATGATTGGCTAGAATTTAAAATGTGTTGAATTAATTACAGGTGCGAAATACGTCATCGAACGGGTGAGAAGGAATGAAAAAAAACAAATAAAAACAACTATTACTCAAAACATAGTTATTGATTTTGTCTTGTCTGAAAGAGCCATGAATTTTGTATCTTATTTAATTAATCAAATTCAGTTATTCCGTTCTTGAATCATGCTTTCAAACAAAGAGATTTAAAAATGATTGAATGTATTTTCCCTTACTTTTACGTTCAATAAAGATGGGAGAATTGAAATTTGTTTCTAAATGTGAAAGATTAATCAGAAACTAGATGTTATTCGTATATTATTCATCGTTACTAATTTTTTACAGTTACTATATTTATTTATTATGTAGCATGTTTTTTGGATTCCTGCATAAAATGAAACTATTTTATTACAAAATATGCATAAAAATTAAATAAGCTTATAGTTATCTAATGCAATATAAATTTTAAATTTGTTTTTGTTTTACTAAAATTAATAATTGTATGTGATGTAAAACTTGTATTTTAATCAATCTGTCTATCTATAATATATATATATATACAGGCACAAAAGTTCTCTACAGGAGAGATATGAGTAAACTTGATCAAAACTGAAAAGAATTGAAATTGCAAGATAACCAGACAATAGATTTTAAAAGGATATATGAAAATTAAAATAATAGAGTTAGATATAAAAAATATGAAAGAATGGATGCTACAGTATTATAAACATTGCTGACTTAGGACAGCTTATATATAAAATAATTTATATAAAAGTGGGGTTGAGAATGTTTTGTAGCCAGCCAACCTTCCCCCTTTCTGTGAATACTGAGCAAAAACCTATTGAAAATACTGGATAGAAAATCTAAATCCATTATGAGAAGATGGTAACTTACCTAAAAATTGCATTCAAAAATGCAGAGCCCGCACTGAGTACAATAAACAAGTTATTGCCAGATTCTGGACCCAAATGCAAATTCAAAGCATAGGAAGGGCTGAAAAGTAGCACTTAAAAAAGCCAAAAATGATATCTATATAGCGACAAATGTAATATTCTGAGTTGTCAATGAAATTATTTTCAAAATAATGTAAATATAAATTGGCAAGCAGTTGCTAGCTGGGTCACCTTGTGGCAAACCTTTAATCTGTTGATAATATTTACCATTATGATATACATAGTTCTCTTTTAGAACAAACCTGAGTAGAGAACCAAATCTATCATAATTGACATTTTTAAATAAATTATCTTTATGTAATTTTTCAAGCATTTTAATATCAAAATTAATAAAAACTAAATGGTTTTATAGTTTAATGGGAAAATATAAAACACAAAACAAGGCTTTAGCAGCTGGTTTTAATCAAATTAAAAATATATATTATTAAGAGTCGTATTCACCAGTTGTAAATATTGAATCTTTTCGATTGTTAATTGCTCTTGCAGCTAATTTAAAATTAAATGTTGATTTCTTTGATGTAAAAACTGCATACTTATATATTGATTTAGAGGAGACTGTATGTGTTACGTCTACCTGGTTATGAGAAATTAATTGGAGATGACAAAGTTTGTAAATTGAAAAAGAGTATTTATGGTTTGCCACAGTCAGATAGAAACTGGTATATGAAATTAAAGTGTGAATTAGAAAAATTTGGTTTAAAACAATTAGATTCTGATAATTGTGTTCTTATATTAAGTATGTATGTAGATGATTTAGCTATTTTTTGTAACAATGATAAAATGTATGAAGATATTGTATATAAGATTAAAAATGTATTTGCAGTGGTTGAAAACAAAACTAATGAGTTTTTAGGCATGGAAATTCAAAAACATGAAAAGGGTATTTGTTTATCTCAGTGGGAATATATTAATTCATTATTGATTAAATGTAATTTAGAAAACTGTAAAAGTGTTGACTCCCATTGTGAAAGGGGAAGATAAAAGTTTTTCTTCTACAAATGAATTTATTGACATTACTATGTATCAGGAATTAATTGGTGAACTTTTATATTTAACTAATAGAACTCGCCCTGATATTTCATTTGTAACATCTTATTTATCACAATTTAATCATAAGCCAGAGAAAAGGTATTATAATTTGGCTAAAAGAGTTTTAAGATATTTGATGGGTAAAAAAGTTGATGAATGAAAAAGAATTTGGTATTTTAAATGCTGGTTGGGGAAATGCAAAAAATTAAAAATCATTTTTGGCGGTGTAATTTTACTTGGTAATTCATTATTTTAGAGAAATGTCGTAAACAGAAAAGTGTTAGTCTATCAACATGTGAAACAGTTATTTTCTATTTCTGAAATTTGTAAAGATATAATTTGGACTGTAAATTTGTTAACTGAATTAAAATGTAAACAATTTATAAATAAGGCTGTAACTTTAAATTCAGATAGTCAAGCAGCAATTAAGTGGATTAAGGGTACCCGTTCTTCAAATAAATCAAGGCATATGAACTTACGTTTTCATTTTGTAAAACATTTAGTTGATGGAACTGTAATGAAATTGGAATACATTCAAACAGAATTTTTGATTGCAGATTTTCTTACGAAAGCCATGAATGTACAAAAGTTAGAATATTCAATGGAAAAAATTTCATTAATCTCTTAATTTTATGCCACTGTGTTTATTGTTATATTTTATATGTATTGTGTATATGTTTATTATTTTTAGTTGTTTGAAAATAAATGTATCACTCGCAGGAGGGGTATGTTGGGTTGAAGCGAGTGAACTATTTTTTCTGGCGTAAGGATATCTGTGTGATGCGCCCACGCGTTTTCCCGCTTCCTCCAACGCACTTCCTCTACGGGGACCACGCCTCGATCTATACGCTGTGTGCAATGATCTTTCTTTATGCTGTGTGCTAATTACGTTTTTACTCGTCGTTTTATTTGTTTGTCCGTAAATGAATTGTTCTGTTCAGAAAGGTGCGAGAAGAACTTATTTTACAAAAAGAACAACTATTACATTTCCCTTTTTCCAAATTTCTTCCACATGTTACCGATGTCAGACAGGTATCTTTTCTCTCTCTATAACCCGGCGTTACAGTGACTTTTTTAGAGTAAAACTATTGGGTGAGCGCATCTTACTAAGTATTGTTCAGTGGTAGAATGCTCTAACTACAAATAAATTCTACTAAACTAAATTGATGACCAGCCAGATAGGTTTTTATGCTTTAATGACATCTATATACATATTTACAAAGTCTAGTGAGTTCTGCCTATTTATTCTAAATACTATCAATTACTAGAAAACGAAGCAAACATCATCTTAGCAAAACTAGGTCAGAACTGAACTCGGAAGCGAAACAAAAAACACATTTTACACCTACAGAAAAAGTGGGAGTGCCATCTATAAGGCTTTTCGCCACACTCCCCACCAATGAACAGAATGTTCATCCACTAATTAGACATTGCAAATTATTTAATTCACTAACCTTAATATCAATATACATACAGTAAACAAATTACTATTTATAAACACATTATAAAAATGAATCAATTACAAATTTCAACTACCTGTAACACAAATATCAAATTGCTAAAAATACAGTTACATATTCAATATTAATTATAGAAATACAACACAATTATACAGTTATCAAATTATTTAAGAATATCAAATCAATGATTAATTTAGAATCCTTGAAAATATATATAAATTTTCAGTTCAACATGAAATACAGCTTAAAATAATGAAATGCAATAAATTCAAATAAAAACTACTGAAATTGAAAATTACTAAAATTTGACACACATAATACTAACATTTAACATGAAAAATACTAAATTTTATGCATAATTAAAGTTCCAAAGGATACAGTATCTGTATGGGTCTTCGGAAAACTCCTTGTGGTGTTTTAACAATGCATGCTCTTACATTGTTGTCACGTCCTAGTAGTACTTCTTGAGTTTTTCCCAACTGACACAACAGTTTGGATTTGGTCGTACCTTCCACAAGTACAACATCACCTGATTTTAAATTTTCACGGACGTTTGGGACTTTAAATTTGTGAGCAGTTCGCAGTTGCAGGAGATACTGTTCCTTCCACCTAGTCCACAATTGTCTCAAAGGCACAGTTTGATAAAGTTTTCTTCGTCGTAATGTCTCCTTGGAGATTGTTTTATCGAAAGGCTCTGTAAATTGCATAGGATAATCGAAGTCCTTTCGACCAAAGTACAAAAAATGAGCTGGTGTTAATGGCTCTGGATCGTCTTTGTCATCGCTCACATAAGTCAACGGACGCAGGTTGACAATATTTTCGATTTCGGCCAATAATGTCGTAAGCTCCTCAAAACTAAGAAGTGATCTTCTCAAGGGCTCCTTAACGGTTTTCACCATCCGTTCGTAAAAACCTCCCCACCATGGGGCTCTATCGGGTATAAACTTCCATTGAACTCTTTTATTTGCAATAAAACCATGCAATTCATTATCTTTTAAAATGTTGGCAAGATGATTCACCTCCTGAGCTGTTTTAAATGTACTAAAATTGTCTGAGTAAATCACCTTACAATTTCCTCTTCTAGAGAAAAATCGCCGTAAGGCAAGTATAAAGCATTTTATTGTCATTGCAGATACGAGTTCCAAGTGCACGGCTCTTGTGACCGAGCAAGTGAACAATGCAATGTACGTTTTTTCTTTTTCGTCCTTCACGAAAATTGGTCCAGCAAAGTAGATGCCTGTGATTTCAAAGGGGGGGGGGGTGACTCTACAATTCTATCTCTAGGTAGCTGTGCTGTCATTTGATCAGCTGGTTTAGCAGCATATTTACGACATACAACACAGTTTTTTATAATTCTTTTAACTAGTTGTCGAGCTTTAGATATCCAAAATTTTCTTCTTATTTGTGTCAAGGTTGCGGAAACACCCGAGTGAAATACGATGATATGTTCCCTCATAACAAGCAATTCAGTAAACTTAGATTTCGCTGGTAAGAGAATGGGCTGTTTTTCTCCTATCACTAAATCTGCTTCTTCTAATTTAGTGGATATTCTTAAAATATCCTGGGAGTCTAAAATGGGAACTAAACTTCTAATTTTTGAATCATGCCTTATTGGCTGTTGTTTTTTAAGAGCTAAAATTTCCAATGAATAAAATTCACGTTGTGTTTCCTTTATCCAATAAAGCTCAGCTTGTTCTATCTCATTTGCATGAAGATAGCTATCCTTTATATTATTACGTCTGCTGTTGATCAAAAATCGTAAAATCCAGGCTGTTACTCTTAACACCTTATTCAAACTACTGTACTTTTTTTCAGGTCTAGCACGTGATCGTTTGGTTCTAAAATGCACCGATTTTGGATTGTATTTTCAGATTTCCTTCTCAACTCCAAGTTCTTTTCTTCGACGCCTTTAACTTCAATTTTTGGCCAATTTTCTTCAGGTTGGTGGAGCCAATGTGGCCCATTCCACCAAACATCACACTTCTTTAAATTTTTACGGACAAACCCCTAGTGAGAAAGTCTGCGGGGTTTTCCTTTCCTGGGCAGTGATGCCAATCACTGGGGGTAGATAGTTTTTGGATTTCCTCAACTCTATTCTTATCAAAGGGCTTAAATCTATCTGGCCGGCTCCTAACCCAACAGTAAACTATGGTAGAATCAGTCCAATAATGAATACCACATTCATACTTAAAAATCTTAGCAATCCTAGAAGCTAATCTAACTGATAATAATGCTCCCAACAACTCGAGCCTAGGTAACGACACAGCTTTTAAAGGCGACACCCTACTTTTAGAAGCGACGAAACTTGTTCCTATAGTGTCATCCTTACAAACTATCCGTAAATAAATTACACAACCATACCCTCATTTTGAACTATCTGAGAAGCTGTGAAGTGCTACACTTTCAACCTCATTTTTCATATTCCACAAATAATACCTAGGAATGGATATAAATTTTTATTCTGGGATTTCACTACATAATTCAATCCATTTTGATTTTAAGCTACAAGGCAACTTCTCATCCCAATCTATACCCGAGGTCCAAATATCTTGAAGTAGAATTTTCATTCTTATGACAACAGGACTTAGGAATCCTACTGGGTCAAATATTCGCGCAATGGCCTGTAATACAAATCTTTTAGTGCAATAATTTTTTGATAAGAATTCGACCCATTTTGTTACATCAAAATAAAATGTATCCTCCTTTTTATCCCAGCAAATTCCTAAAACCTTCAACGGAACAACTTCCTCATCCGAAAGACAATTAAATTCCTCTACAGGCACTTTATTTTCTATCCAGAATCTCTCTAATTCTTTACTATTTGTATGCCATTTTCTAAGTGACATTCCTGCTTCTTTAAAAATTTCTATACTTTCCAATGAAGTTTGTAACGCCTTATCTACATTTTCCTGACCACTTATAAAGTCATCTACATACAGGGAACTTTCTACTATCTTTGCAGTATCAGGAAATTTATCTTTATATTTTTTGAGATGATGTCTTATAGTTGCAGCTAACATAAAGGGACTTGATGTTAGACCAAATAAAACTCGGGTTAACCGATAAACTTGGTAGGTTTTTAGGGTCATAATCATTAAGATTCTCAGTCCAGAAAAATCGTGCTACATCTCTATCTTGCTCGTGTAGCTCTATCTGAAGGAAAGCCTTCTCAATATCTGCCGTATATGCTATGGGATTTTCTCTAAATTTTAAAATGTGTTCTAACAAATCTGGATTTAAGTTAACACCACTGTTTAAGCAATCATTAAGTGATAATTGATTTTCTCCGTGGCTAGAACTGTCATATACAATACGAATTTTCGTAGTGGTTTTATCTAAACGTTTAACACAAGTATGGGGAAGATAAAAAGTGGGGGGAGATCCTTGTAATTTAGGGGTTTCAATCACAGATTCAATAATATTTTCTTTTGCATAATCATCTATTATTTTCTTGTAATCCTTAAAGAGCAATTTATCCCTATTAAACCTTTTAACTAATTTACTATACCTATTTAAAGCCACCGACCTATTGTCATCCAACAAATGTTTCATTTCTGGTTTCCAAGGAAGCCCTACTTTATACCGATTACCTCGAATGATTTCCAAATTTCGTTTTCGGAAATGTCCTTTATATCCTCTTCTACTTCTATGCCTAAATTTTCTAACTGCCAGAATTGGTTCAACTGATCAGATATCGATTCCTTACTCACTACTAAATTCACCGTTGCTTCATCATTATCTTTATTCTCAGAGACAGAACCCAAAAATTGTCTCGACAGCCACCAGAGATTCATCTAACCTCTCTATCCTATTTCCAACAAATTTCCAATAATTATTTGAACCAACTAACAATCCTATTTCACAAGCACCCTTATCTAACGCCACAGGAACATCTGCTAATTCTAATCCCAGACTTTCAAACCTTTCTCTTACTTCCTTAGCCGGGATACTAATTTGTGCACCAGAAAGCTGTTTTGTTTCCAATGCCTCAATTACTATTTCTTTATTACTAATCAAACTTTTTACTCGAATCCTAACTTTGGGATAAACATGTTTTGTGGGCCTTTCAGATTGAAATGTATGAACTGTTAGCATTTCCTGTCCAATAACAGGCAAATTTAATTCTCTCGCTAATTTCGACTCTAAAAACGTTCTCTGACTACCACCGTCGAAAATTATTCTTCTAATCAAACTACTTCCTTTCCTGCCAATAAATTGACCCGCTGCTGTCTGCAAATATATTTCAGAGTTGTTATGAGCGACATTACTTACTACTGCATCTGAACCCTCTTTCTTTTCCAAGTTAACGGATTTATGATAGTCAAAACAGAATGCTTGGTTGTGCGACCTTGAATTGCAATGGCCGCATTTAATGTTACTCGAGCAATTATTTTTCCTACACAACTTATGTAAACAAAGCCAACACCTTCTTTCCCTTCTAACTATATCTTGTTTGGAACCTAAATCTAGCTGACATACTGCGCTCGAGTGATCATCACTTTTATGAAATACACAGAGACTTTCATTCCCTGCATCACGGCGTTGATTCAAAGGTGATGACTGATTGAAACCATATCTACTGCCTCCCTTCGAATTTCTAACACTTCTCAAACCAAATTTTGTCTTTTGGCTATTTGCCAAGAGCTCCGTCGTGGAAGAATTTTCACGGTTATAATTTAAGTTTTCGCGCCTATTATTTCTTTCAGAATTAATTAATTTTGCACGTTCCTTTACAAAGTAATTCTTTTCTCAAAAAGTCTAATAAAGCCTGTAAAGACCAATTCTCATCGACAGTTTTTCTCGTAAAATCGAGAACTAAATCTGATGGTAATAATTTAATAATGATCGGTGTTAGAAGATTGGCATAGGTTTTTGTATCAACCGAAAGGGATTCTAAATTTCTAATTTGGGTTTCGATTTTACCATACATCGTTCTAAGAGCATTTAAATCATTTGAGGTTTTAATAGGTGTGATATTTAATAATGATCCGGATGGGCTTGAATCAATACATCCTTATTTCCGTAGCGAGAATGTAAAATTTCCAGAGCTGAATTATAATTTTCATCATTAAGTTCTAAACCTTTTATCGCGGATGCAGCACCACCACCTACTAGACTTTTCAAATAAATAAGTTTATCTACTTTTGATAAGCTATTGTTCTTATGGATCGCATTTTCGAACTGTCCATAGAACTCTAAAAATGTCGACGGATCTCCATAAAATTTATTCAAACTTAAACGAGGTAGCTTAATGGCTGGGGTGGGATCTAAAAATGATTGCGATTGAAACGAAACTTGATTTTGTTGAACGGGATTTTGGGAATTTTGACTACCTAAACTTAAATCGTTTATTTTTCTTTGAAGCATGCATCTATTTGTAATTAACTTTTCATAATATTCTTCACTTCTTTCTATTTCTGCTTCAATGTCATTCACATCAATTAAATCAACAACCTGATCATCAAGAATTTTAATGTTATCAATTTTACCTTGTAATAAATTTAATAAATCATCTAATTCAGAACTATCAATTGAATCCTAACTTTCGTCTATTCTTTTCAACAACTTAGTCGTTGATGATTTAAATGCCGCCCTTTTTCTCTTAAGACGATCTAATTCCATTATGAAATCAAAAGGTACTCACCCGTTTGACGAACACCTTCACTAAAATACTAGGTAATCCACAAAGACAAGGAAATTCCGAACGCGTACTAATCCACACAACGGCATCTAACGAAACTAAACACTATTCTATTTCAACACTGTTTCCGGCCTCTATTGCACCATATGAGCGCATCTTACTAAGTATTGTTCAGTGGTAGAATGCTCTAACTAACTACAAATAAATTCTACTAAACTAAATTGATGGCCAGCCAGATAGGTTTTTATGCTTTAATGACATCTATGTACTAGTGAGTTCTGCCTATTTATTCTAAATGCTATCAACTAGTAGAAAACGAAGCAAATATCATCTTTGCAAAACTAGGTCAGAACTGAACTCGGAAGCGAAACAAAAAACACATTTTACACCTACAGAAAAAGTGGGAGCGCCATCTATAGGGCTTTTCGCTACATTGGGTTGGCAACTAAGTAATTGCGAATTTCACTCATAAGATGGCTTCAGTTGAATGTTTAGGTTTGCAGACGTAGTACAAATGTAAAACACATTTTGTTATTTGATAGTTGGCAATTCAGCTGTCAATCAGTAAAAAAAGTTTTTTGATCGGTTGCGTAGTTTTCTTTTGGCGTTCGGTGAAAAATGGAAAATCAAAAGGAACATTTTCGTCATATGTTGCTTTTTTATTTCCGTAAAGGGAAAAACGCATCGCAAGCTCATAAAAAGTTATGTGCTGTTTATGGTGACGAAGTCTTAAAAGAACGGCGGTGTCAAAATTGGTTTGCCAAATTTCTTTCTGGTGATTTTTCACTCAAAGATGAAAAACGCTCTGGTCGTCCAGTTGAAGTTGGTGACGACCTAATCAAAGCAATAATCGATTCGGATCGTCACAGTACAACACGTGAGATTGCAGAGAAGCTTCATGTATCACATACATGCATTGAAAATCACTTAAAACAACTTGGCTATGTTCAAAAACTCGATATATGGGTTCCTCACGAACTGAAAGAAACGCATTTAACGCAACGCATTAACAGCTGCGATTTGCTAAAGAAACGTAATGAAAATGATCCATTTTTAAAACGACTGATAACTGGCGATGAAAAATGGGTTGTTTACAACAATATCAAGCGGAAAAGATCGTGGAGCAGGCCAGGTGAACCAACTCAAACATCAAAGCTGATGTCATCAAAAGAAGGTTTTGTTATCAGTTTGGTGGGATTACAAAGGAATTGTCTACTTTGAACTCTTACCACCCAACCGAATGATCAATTCTGATGTCTACATTGAACAACTAACGAAATAAAACAATGCAGTTGAAGAAAGCGGCCCGAATTGAAAAATCGAAAAGGTGTTGTATTCCATCATGACAATGCAAGTTTACACACATCTTTGATCACTCGGCAAAAATTATTGGAGCTTGGTTGGGATGTTTTGCCACATCCACCATATAGTCCTGACCTTGCACCATCTGATTACTTTTTGTTTCGATCTTTACAAAATTCCTTGAATGGTAAAAATTTCAATAATGATGATGATGTCAAATCGTACCTGATTCAGTTTTTTGCTAATAGAAACCAGAAGTTTTATGAACGTGGGATTATGATGCTGCCTGAATGATGGCAAAAGGTCATTGATCAAAATGGGCAATACATTACAGAATAAAGTTATTTAGTTCCATGAAAAAATTGTCTTTGATTTTCTAAAAAAAAATCCGCAATTACTTAGTTGCCAACCCAATATTTTCCCTCCCCACCCCGATATAAGATTTATCTTCAAATTTCGATCAATTACTTATACAAAACAATATTACTTTAGCTTAAAAAAAATATATTTTAAACAATAAAAAGAAAACTATTTTGATGCTTGAGTAAAAAAAAAAGTCATCATTTTTTAATAATAGGTAGTTACTAAGGATCTAAAATAATAAAATGGATTTCAGATTTTCATTAATCAATCAATCGTTACCTCCAGTTAGCTTAAAAATGTTTCTAAAAGGTATTTTTTATCCAAAATAATAGATATGCTTTTTTATTAACAAATAATTAATTTAGTAATAAAATAATAGAAATACACATTTTGTTTTAAAAAGTATATTAATTTAAATCCATTATCTATAAATAATTTTTAAAAAATCTACAGATGGCTCTTGAAACGATTTTTTTCTCAATATTTTATCAAACGTATGTAAGTGTTAAAAAAACACTATGCGGGTAAGCCTAGTTATATGTTTACATTCACTATAAAAACATGCAAAAAGATAATAATACTATCTGAAAAAAACATTTTAGTATTTTATTTTATAGCTTTTCATTCCACTCGATGTTTAGTAGATTATTTAAACACTTATCTGACGGGAAAAAAATATTATGCAAAACTTACATGTTCATTATTGTTACAATAATTTCCTTCTTAGGTTTTGAAATAATAAAATTGATTAAAAATGTTCATTTAGCAATTATTTGTGACATGCCGTTTGCTTAAAAAATGGCAGTAAAGGAAAAAGTCTTGTTTATTGATATCCATCTCGGTGGCAAAAAAAGAGAGGAGGGGGGAGAGTAAAATTGCCGAATTTATTTTCCCGCTCATGCTCTGTAAGCACTCAAAATCTAGAATTCATGGAGGTTTTCCACAATTTATTGTTACTGCCCTTTGGCAATTTTGGCTATCGCTGAAGACCCCCATTAAAAAGGAGCGATGCACTTTGAATCTGTCGAGAGCTGAAACGTTCCTCCTTTGGTATGGTAGTTAGGAGAGAAGGGTGAAAGGGGCTCAGGTGTCGTCCTCGTCACTTGACCATGGTTGAAAATTTCGAGGTCCTTCACCAATAGCACTCGATTAGGTGAACAATGCGACTTTAATATTCACTCAATCACTTTGCAATTCTTTCGTTGCAATTTTTACGCCCCCGGAAACGAAAATTTGCCTTTTTTAAAAATAGTTGTATGTTGAAACAGAAAAGTAGAAATTTTTAAAATTATAAAATTTTACTGCTATTCTAAATCTGGAAGTAAAATTGTGAGGAATTTTTGAAGTGTTCCACATACGAAAAAAAGGTTTCATGCGAATATCTTTTTTAATGAAGAAATTATTAAATGTTTGATTTAAGTATTTTGAGTGTTTTTCTTAAATTCGTACAAAAACGGTTTTCGGCTTTTTATTTTTTAAATCACTGATTCTAAAAGATCAAAGTATGAACTTTTTAAAATGATTTTTATTTAAACGCAACGAAATGATTCAATTTAGAAAAAATCAAAATGTGCAAAGTATCATTGTTTTATAAAAAAAAATAAAATCACTGATTCTAAAAGATCAAAGTTTGAATTTTTTAAAAATCATTTTCATTTAAACACATCGATATTCATTGATTTTAGAAGAAACCATAAAATAAGCATAGTATCATTGTTTTGTAAAAACAAAAACAAAAAAGTGGCGAAATAAATGATCTTGCCGACTAAAAAATTGCTTTGGATGTTATAAAAGGTAAAAATAAAATTTTGAGAAATTTTTTAAAAAAATCAAAAAGAAATTTCTTTTGAGGGAGGATACAACCCTAGTCATTTCGGTGCTGAACCGTGCGACATGACGATCAGAACTGGAATTTCACGGCAAACAGCGTGAAAAGACAATTGAAATCAAAGGAAAAGATATTCACACATCGAATTTAAAAAACATTAAAATGAATACACACAAAATCTATTTTTGCCGTTTCTAAGTGTGTGTGTGTTTTTGGAACAGGGTTTTCTTAAAAACATCTTACAGTTTCAAGAGCATTAGATAAACAAGTTTGAAAGCTACTGATACAGAGAAATGATTTCTTCCATGGTCAAGATTCAATGCTATTGTAATCCCCTCCCTCGAAAGGAAGAATTAGTATTTCTTCGTTCAGCTTTACGACTGTAACCCTCCCAAACCCTCAATCCATTTGGCATTTCCCCTTTCAGAGAAAGGGTAGGATTCTATTGAAGGAAGTGCTAGAAAGAAATTTACTGCCTTTTTTGAAATCTTTAGACTAATATTTATGTAAAGTCCTAGTACAGCCCTTTTGCATGCTTGAAATCCACAAATTTCAAGTAATCCCAAAACAATGATGTCATCTTGCATATTTTATTTATTTCTGATGATGAATATTAATTCTTATTCTGATGATGCTGTTGTCGTGTCCTGCTCAAATGGAAGGAATGAAAGTTGCCAGAGCCTGTGAGACAGGTTGGACTTCTTAACGATAGATGGTGACACCACCAATCTCCGCTTCCACAATTTAGGCATGGAACTGGAGGGGAGGAAAATATTCTCCATCCCAGTGTTCTCTGCTACGACCGCCCACAAGTCATTCGGACCCACTGATTTAACGAGCACGTACTCCGTGTGTACTCGGAGGGTATTTAGCGGCATCGGGCATCTTACCGCTTGGCTACCCACGGCCTTTCTTATTCTGATAAAATTATTAAGTATTGTTGTCAATGGCAACAATTTTGTTTTGTGTACAAAAGAATAATAAACGAATGGAACTTGTAAACGGCGCTGTTGTTTTAAATGTTTACTTAACTTCTATTTGATGCTTAACTATTTCATATCTCGTACCGAAAACTAATTGAAAGAAATCAGGGAATTTTTATTTACGTGAAATATTGACGCTTGGTACTTTAATTACGAATTACGATATGTATTTTTAAACAAGGCGACAAACGATATACCGGCGAACTTAAAACGGAAGAGATCCGCGATACGTTCAGCTGTAACTCGCTGGATAACTAAGGTAAAAGAAGTGCCGCAGTGTAACTAAATATATTATGAACTAGATCGTTTGGAAGGGGAACAGACAAAAGAATTGATCAAAGTTGTGACGAAGAAATACATAATTTTTTGCCGAACGATGAATATAAACAAGACGTTGTTGAATGAGAAAAAAACGAATACAAAGCCAAGCTAACAATTTTTCTCTCCGAAAAGAAAATCCGAGCAGGTAATTTCTGAATATTTACCCCCTACTGTGCAAATACTAAAAACGAATATGAAAGTGTATTTACCCCCAAAACGACTCGTTGATGAAATCAACGAGATTGCTGGAACCTATAACACTGTTAAAGACTTGATATCTAAATACAAAAGCGAAGATAGGATTATCCAAACCTACTTCACATTTTAGAAAACTTACGCCCGATCCAAAACGCCTCTCCTCAAACTTTGAGTAAAGCATTTCTTGAATGTAATAGGCGACTACAAGCTTTGGGTGCTCTCGGTGAAAAAATAGATAATTACGGTCGTGTTCTGGTTCCTAAAATTCTAAGAGTTTTTCCGGACGAGATTGTTAAAAAATGGATCATTCATACTAAAAGACAGTCCGTTTCTGAAGGAAACGTAACGAAGATTATGGAGTTTTTGTCCAATGAAGTGGAAGGAGCTCTTACAGCTTTGAAAACAAAAGGTGATACAGTTATGGCATACTTACCCCCTACTACTTCTTTCCACGTCAATACTAAGCGTACTTCTGGGCCCAAGAAAAATAATCATATACCTTTTGTGAATCGGCAGACCATTGGGCTCAGGAATGTGAAACTATATGACAAACTGTCCTCGTAAAGACTTTGCTCACTGCACGAAGTGTGAAAAGAAACACCATGTATCAATTTGTCCACCGAACTGAAACACTTCTATCCCTAACTGCGAAGTTAGCCATATTAATATTCTTAAAACTAACTTCACACATCTGCAAACTGCACACGTGTATATTACTGGCCCCACAGGTATAGCACAGCTAACCCGATGCATTTTTGATGGAGGTAGCCAAACAAGCTTCGTGGACGCAAGCCTTATTGAAAAAAGGAAACTTTAAGTTGTTAGTTTTAGAAAAATAAATTTACATACCTTTGAATCAGGTACTTCGTCACTGGCCATGCGGCGGTGTGTTCAATTTTCACTTTCAAGTGTGTGAAATAAAATCTCTGCTTTGATAGCAATGTTTGAAAGTTCCAACAAATATACTTCACATCCCGCAGCCCCTGCAGACATTGTTCGCTTTGCTAAAAGCCAAAAACTGATAATTGCTGATCTTCCAGAAGACTCCAACTTATCTATAGAATTGCTTATTCGTGGTGATTTTTATTGTCATGTGGTTACAACAAAATCGCCAATTAAGGTTGAAGATTCCTTTGTCATGATAGCTTCTATTTTTGAATGGGTACTCAGTGGGTCGAGAACACACATTACTATCACACATAATCCAGAAGTTCATCATAGTTCTATTCAAATCTCTGATGATTGTTTGGATAACCATGTGCAATGTTTATGGAAATTGGATTCCATCGGA
Source organism: Trichonephila clavata (assembly GCA_019973975.1). Classification (NCBI taxonomy): domain Eukaryota; kingdom Metazoa; phylum Arthropoda; class Arachnida; order Araneae; family Nephilidae; genus Trichonephila; species Trichonephila clavata. The sequence continues at coordinate 6,926 of BMAO01036487.1, read as the reverse complement.
AATATAGACACCATCTACACGGACAATGCCACAACCTTTCAATCGCAAACAAGGAGTTAATTACTTTATGGAATACACTGTCATCAAAAAATGTTCAACAGTTTCATGCTGAAAATGGTTTTCAGTGGAAATTCATTGTACCATGCGAACACGAGTAAAGGAATTAATCCTTGGTCGCGACGAGCAAGTCTGTACTTGTGTGCTGCGTGCTAATGCACGCACATCACCCGACCTGAACAAATAGTCATCCCCCTGGTTGACCAGGGTGGGTAGGATGTTGCTAGCTTGAAATCCTCAAATCTGAAATAATCCCAAAACAGTGACGTTATCTTGCATATTTTATTTATTTCTGATAATAAATATTAGTTCTTATTCTTATTCTTATAAAATTATTAAGTATTGTTGTGAGTGGCAACAGTTTTGTGTACAAAAGAATAATAAACGAATTGAACTTGTAAATGGCGCTGTTGTTTTAAATGTTTATTTAATTTCTGTTTAATGCTTAATTATTTTAGCCCACTGTTGTATTTGGTGACAAGGAAAAAACTGGGAACGTTTCAAAATAGCGTCAGAGACGAAAAAACGTGGTTTTTAAAATGAACAACGTAGGAAACATCAGAAAATCCAATCGCCGTGTTTTTGCGAAGAAAACGTGGTTTCTAAAACTGCTAATACAAGAAAAACTGAAAAATCGTCGCTACTAAAACGCATCAGTGGGAGTGAAAATCCGATATGAATGCTTTAGTATAATGAAATAACGATCTCCACTTCTCTCAAACACAAACTATTTTCATATTTCGGACATCCATACTGAAATATTTTCAATCGTTCACTCATTCACAATGCAATCATTTCTTTCTTACCTCTTTCATTCAAAAGAAAAAGTATCCATTCGTCAAGCTTCAAAAGAGGAAAACGTAGTTTCCAAAATGGCTTCAAGAAGAAAACAGAAAAACCGTTGCTTCTAAGATGCAATAGTGAGAAAAATATGTTCAAATTAAATTTATCAACGCATCTCCCTCTCTGTCTAACACACATTCTTTCCGCAGTTGTTTCATTCAACCAAAAAAAAATCCACTCATTCCTTCACTTTCAGCTTTCTTAGAAAATTCTCTTACACAACCGTCCAAGATGATCGTCAAAAGAATTGACTGCTGTCTAAATCCTGAAAAACTAAAAAAAAACAGGTCCGAGTAGGCTTACCATTTCCCTAAATTTTGCAAGGTTGCCATATTGTAAACTTTATCGCCAAAAAATTTGACAAAAGTGGGTAGTGCTAGGATTCAACCAATATATTTGTGCCCAAAACCTAACTATAGCCAACGCCATCTAGATGTCATGTAAGGTATTAAATTCCCCATTGTACAACCCCTTTAATTAGTTCATTTTATAAATAATTATCTGTAAATATATCATTTGTGCATTTTATCTTAAGATGGTAATGAAGCAGGAATTGTAGAATAGTTTGGAAAATTTAGTAAGAGATTTATTAGAAAAATAGTATCTGTATTAAAATTAATTTTGTTTCATCAAACTTATAGATTACCAGAAAAAAATATCTAGATATTTTTTTTTTATTAAATTTAATCACTCAGTATAAACTTAAAATTTTGTAATTATTAATGTAAAAAATTGTTATTGACAATGCATGCAAAATTGGATTCAGACGCATTGAGTAAAATAAGCATAAATTCAATGTAAGAAGTAATTAATAAAAATAAATATTATTCTTTATTTGAAAATTCATCTTTATATTTATTTTAAAATTGTAATTTTTAGATGCCAATTGAATTTTTATCAGCTTATTTTACCCATTAAGTTTTTCCGCATACTATATGTCATTTCCTTTTCATCTAATTGTAAATCATCAAGAGGCACAGCCTTAACTTTTTTCATTGGAAAATTCCATGTGTTGTCTTCTTTTGTGTTTTAAACAAAAAACTCTTCTTTTAGAAACTGAGCTTTAGTTGAAACATTTACAGTGAATTGATTGGTAGATTCTTGAGGGTTTTCTTCAAGTTGAGAATAAACCTTCGATATATTTCACTGGACTCCACTTCCAATGGATTTTGCTCGCATTGTTGAGGTATGCAGTGTAGTCGATAAAATTCCTTTTTCATCCATGTTTACAATGTCAAACAAAAACGAAGAAAATAGCTCGCATGATCACAGAATTGTAGTTTTGAACAAAAGCATATAATTGGCATGGAAACACTGCAAACTCAACTGGAAAGTTACCTCGAAACAGGTTTGCATCCAAATTTGAATTTCATCACGTTGCTGTTTTATGTGACTGCATTCATTCACTTAGATTTAAAAAAGAATCCTTTAGAATGTGATTAACTTGTAATATTAAAAATGTATTTCCAATTTTTTAAATTTATGACACATTTGCTTTATTTAAATTTTTTTAAAAAAAGATAAGAAACTAAATATAGTTTAGAAAATGAGAGAGTCGTGGTCGTCTTTTTGTTAAGGAATAGGGCAAATGAAATTATTATGTAAACGAAAATTATTTGATTCTATCAAATGTAGCACGTTATATTGTGAAATCAGTTGTATAAAATATTGTTTTTGTGAAATTTTATGTAAGTATTTGCATTAGATAACTGAAAATGCTAATGAATGTTGTAAATGGTTTAGTATAATGTTACAGGAAAAAATGTCAAAAGAGGTATTGTTTCTCGGAAATCTATAAAATTTTGAAATTATGATGTAGTTATATCGTATAACTTTATATTCTAAATGTACTATGTTTTTGTTTCTGTGTCAATATTGTTATTCATGGCTATTATTTTTTTTTCCAGAGGAATAAGAGAATTTAGACAACTGTCGAATTCCACAGTGAAACCAACACAAGGAAGAAAATTAGAGATGTCGAAAATATCCAAGATGCCTGTCATCAAGCATAAAAATTTTATAGAGAAATGTAGATAAACTACCTAAATATGGAGTGTTTTAGAAAAGATTTCTGTGTTTTATGTGAAAGGTTCTTAAATTAAAAAGGAGTTTAGACTTTTAGATCACAAACTACTATTTTCTCGCTCAGATAAAACAGTATACCATTAGCTATAGAAAAAAAATCTGTTTTATGGAACATAAATTGGTCCGTGTCCTTTCTCAATTTTCCTCAAAGAAAGTCTGCAATATAGGTATAGTGACATACCTTTTAGGTTTTGTTTAAATTGTAGCAGAGAATAAAATTTAAGAAATTTTCACGTACCTGCAATTTTGCAATCATTGAATACATTTTAGAATATTTTCAGTATAGTGATCTGAAAACAGTTTGATGGTACGTTATTTGGTTGAAAAATGCAATATTCAGCTGGATTTCATTCTGTGCATTAATTTAAAATACAACTAGATTCCGATATAAGTATTGCATTCAAAAGAGAGATTTCTCCTTAGACAAAATTATATAATTATAAACCGCTTTCCACAAAATCATCCTCCCTCTTTTCATCACTTAAAACAAAGTAAGGAATAAATAAATAATTATCTCTGCTGAGTTTCCCGATTTTATAAAAAAGATGCTTGCGTCTCGAAATGATGTGGTAAAATATCGCTTGAGTAATCTGCCCAAGGATGAGCCTCATGTTTGTGAGATATGCCACAAGGCTTTCAGTCAAATTTGTTATTTAAAAAGACATTTACATATTCATACCCGGAAAAAGTCTCATGTTTGTGAAATATGCAACAAGGCTTTTGCTTATAATCATGTCTTAAAAGAACATCTACATATTCATACGAAGGAAAAGCCTCATGTATGTGAAGTATGCAACAAGACTTTCTCAAAAAGAAGTAATTTATATTCACATTGGCTTATTCATACCGGGGAAAAGCCTCATGTTTGTGAGATATGCAACAAGGCTTTTACACAAAAAGGAAGTTTATATTCACATTTGCGTATTCATACCGGGGAAAAGCCTCATGTTTGTAAAACATGTAATAAGGCATTCTCTTGTAAGCGTAAATTAGAAGTTCATTTACGTATTCATACCAAAGAAAAGCCTTATGCTTGTGAAATATGCAACAAGGCTTTCAGTCTAAATTATAATTTAAAAAGACATTTAAATATTCATACCAAGGAAAAGCCTCATTTTTGTGAAATATGCAACAAGGCTTTCTCTGAAAGTGGTTCCTTAAAGAAACATTTACGTATTCATACCAAGGAAAAGCCTCATTTTTGTGAAATATGCAACAAGGCTTTCTCTGAAAGTGGTTCCTTAAAGAAACATTTACGTATTCATACCAATGAAAAGCCTCATGTTTGTGAAATATGCAACAAGGCTTTCTCTGAAAGTGGTTCCTTAAAGAAACATATACGTATTCATACCCAGGAAAGGCCATATGCTTGCGAAATATGCAACAACGCTTTCATTCAAAGTATTGATTTAAGAAGACATTTACGTATTCATACGAAGGAGAAGCCTCATGTTTGTGAAATATGCAACAAGGCTTTCTCACAAACTGGCAACTTAAACGTACATTTACGTTCGCATACGAAGTGAATACCTCATTTTAGTAAAATATCCAACAAGGATTTTTTTCAAAGTAGTCCTTTAAAAAAGCATTTATATATAAAGAAAAACCATGATTTCTCTTAAGGTTATGATGTCTTTTAATTATGCTGCTTGCAGTTTTATTTTATTGATAAATTGTAATGACATTTGTGCATTCATACAAATGAAAAGTGTGAAGTGTGTGAAATATCCAACATAGCTAGCTTTCTATCGAAATGGTAATACAAAAAGTTATCTATACCAAAGAAAATCTTTATGTATTTGCAATTTCTGAAAATGCTTTCTCTCAAATTTGTTAGTACAACCACATTTCGCACGTTCATTCCTTCCAAAAATATGAAGTTTTATGTTCAAAAACATTCAGCTGTTTTTCGAATTTCAAGTTTAAAGATTTTCACCTAAGAAATCTTAAAGCTTTATAATTGTTAAAATTTTCATCATGTTTTTGCACACAACGGCTTCACTAGGAAACTAGTTTTTACAAATACAAGTAATAGTTGAAGGCATGTGAAAAGTCAACATTGTGTGTGTGTTTTAATTTTGAGTCATTTCACTCGATCTAAGGGAAATGCTACATGGACTTCAAGTAAAAGAACTGTTACATACTTTGGCAATTATTTTCATTAGTGTTGTATTCTTTTAGAAAAGGAATGTCCAACCCAAATAACTTTATGGGCCTCTTCGGAAAAGTTTTTATAATCCCGCAGGCTGCATATAAAAATGTATATCTTAATATATTAGGGCCAATTACCAACATTTATTGGAGTGAAAATTTTAAATAGAATTATTATTATTATTTTTCATGTATACAAACATGAATAAAACGTTTCAAAATCTGTTTTGGATTCCAATGTTTCAAAAATGTGTTTTAATTCATTATTTCACTGTAAATCAATGTTCCATTTGGAGATATTCTTTAACCGACTCTGCCTTGACGTGAAAAGGAAATGAATATATTTCAAATCATCTCAAACGATGACGCGGCTCACACCCCTCTATACATTTCGAGTTTGACATATTGAAAGCAGGTGGGTCGGAGACAGCACATGCCTTTGACGCCATTGCCCTTTGTTTGTCTTCTGCACTCATCTCCGGTGTGACTGAATTCACAATGGATGGGAGATAGACTTATTGGGTGTCCATTGGCGGTACATATGTCTTGGGAGACTGGTGCCTCGGAGGGCGGGGAAGGTTACTTTAAAGAGGAAACGGTGAGGAGGTGGGTCAAAGACCAATGTTTTGGGGAAGCCTTTTGTCGCGGGAGCAATCGAGAGGGACCAGAGCCATCGTTCAGTTCGCACCAGTGAGGTGCTACTGAGACTGAGGTGTAAGGTGCAAACTTTTGGGCCTGCCAATGAGAGGTGATGATTGGCGTTGTAGTTTACCATCCCCTGGAATTTAAAAGGGTCGTTTTGAGAAGAGAGGAACGACTCATAATACTAAGCCTGCGAGTAAGAAAAGAGGAACGTTGGCGGTTCCTGATCCCTGATTTTGTGGGGCTAAAAGAATTACGGGGCAAGCTTCTTCCGGACAATGGTTAGAGGTGTCGTACTATTAAGACCAACGAATGAATCGGAGAAAAGTTAGCGGTACTACGGCTCAGCATATCTAGACACTCTTAAACTTGACTTCTTTAATATTTCTAGGTAGTAGTCTAGATGATTGCTTAGTCCAGTAAATAAAGTTTTATTTTATTTTAACAACCAGCTGGGCGCGCAATCTCGCTACCAGTTCACAATGCCACAATTTTTTTTTATTTGTATGAATTAGTGAAACGACTTTCAAAAGAGCAGTAAATATGCTTATTTCTCTTGCGTAATTGATGTAACTAATACATTTTGAATTGTTTTAATTCTTTCATCTATGGAAAGTCTTGAATATTATTATTTTCAATTGATATTCAGAGGACAATAATTTCTTCTGAAATGCATCGATTTTTGAATTATCTTTTCCTTATAGGGATGTATTTAATGGATTTTTTCGATATTTTCTAAAAAGCCGTATCACTATGGTGGTGTACTGGAAACGAAGACAGACAGAAGCTAGACATTTCCTTCAGCTTTTATTACAGAAACATGCCAATTCGCCATCTTACACAAGTCGCCGTTCTCTCACTTACCAATCACGACTGTCAGGAAAACCTGTTTGCTTCTTTGTTCTTAAAATCCAAGTTTTACATGACTTCGAAACGGGAGTTCCACTGAGCCTGTCCTTTAGCGGAACCTATCGGGGAATGGGTTTCAGGAAACCCTCGTGCCCCCTACGATTTAAGGCAGTAACTTAGGGCTTTTCTTCCCAGACGAAATCAACTGTTTTCTTTTATAGAGGTGATAACTTTTTTAGGTGCGTTTTGCTGGAGAATGAACTTGAATTATGCGTTTTAAGCATTGTTAGCTCGTAACA
>BMAO01036486.1:0-14815 GCA_019973975.1 Trichonephila clavata | reverse complement strand
AAGAAGAATATACTTTAAAAAAAGAAAAAGGATGCGCGGGGAAATCACTCCTAAAAGCAATTGCGAAAATAGGGAGGGGAGGAATGTTAGATAAAGAGGAATAAGAGGTTCAAACATTTTTTTCTATTATATTTTTGGAAAGACAGCAATAGGGCCGGTCCCCGCGTGGCAACAGATGCGCGACCCTTACAAAGGGAAGGTAAAATGGCAAGTTAAGAAACCGATGCCAAAAGGTTAAGATATGCCACATCCACTCCACTCCCTTCTCCAATATATTTGCACGCCAAGCAAAGGAAACAACTGCCGCGAAGGAAAGCAAGCCAGACTTCCTAAACAGTAGAAGAAATGGGGGGGAGGGGGTGGAACATCTGCTCATGCACCTCAGTGCTCAAGTTCATGAAAGCTGAGATGGGCACAGTAAATCCTGGCCTTCATAGGCTATTGCGCTACTGAATTTAGTTTAGTTTACTCTAGGTAAATTAGAATTTTTTACAGCCTATCCTTATACTTTGTGCGGCGAGTTAAAAAAAAAGTAAGGATTACGAACAATAATCAGAATAAAAAAATTACTTACAATTATATCATTACACATTCTTGTCCTTATTCATCTTATTAAATGATGTTTATTATATTCTTGAACTGTTTCTAATGTTTTTTTCCATGATCAAGAAAAAGTCAATTTGGGAAATGTATATCATCAGAAAATAAGGAATATTATTATAAGTTAGTTAAGCATATTTATTTTAAGAAATTTTAAAACACCAATATAACAAATAAAAAACCCCTCTTTTATGATCTTCTTATAACTATAATATATTTGTTTGGGAGACATTTTATATAGGAATCATCCATTTCGTTTTGGGTGTTTATAGTTCCTAACGATGTATTCTACTTCTGAGGAACAACATACTCCTTTCCGCTAAAAGCGAAATAATTATCTTCATCCGTTCCAAGATTCCTCTTCTCATTAGCTCTCTACCTTTCACTTTATCTAACTCTCTTAGCAATTAAGACGCATTGAAACTAAACAGTGATAAACTTTATCAACGATACTTTGTTTACGTCAAACAGTATAATCCGTTTTCTCCTGAGAAAGTAGGCTTAGTTCTATTCCTTAAATTAATGTTACCCCGTGCTTTCGTGATTCATGAAGTAAAACAATATTTTTGAACCGATCTGTTCCTACTAGAGTTGAAAATATATTGTTACGAATTTTGTATAAATAATGTAAATAATTTGTTTTTGGATGTGCAATGTCTTTATATTACTCTATGCTATATTTATTTCATGTTAAAATTGTAATATTCACAAGCAATGCCGTCCCTTACGTTATAATGGCGATTCAATGGGAACTTGGCGACAAATTGGCGATAGAGCCAAGTTAGCATCATTTTTGGCAACCAAGTTGGCGACCATGTTGGCGAGTTCGGGACCCTCTGGATTCTTCTAGAAATTAGTAGAGAAATCCACTAATTTCACGATCTGTGGTGCGAGCGCATCTTTTCCAGAAATTTCGGTCCCGGGTATAAATAGAGTGATACTCTCGCCGCAAGAGTCTGTCTGATTTTTCAACCAGCGAGTAGTAAGCATTGTTTTGATTAGCGATTAGTAGACTTGCCTTGAACTTAATCAGCTCGGCTGTGCTTGTGAATAATTATTTACAAACGTGTATTTTAGACACTGTTTATTGTGTCTGAGTGCTGTTGAAGGTGCGAAATCCTTCTGTTATTTATTCTGTGAACTTTGCCGTTGAATCCTGTATTTGTAAGGATTGATTTACGCCAATAAATACACATCGCTCGCAAAGAACTGTCTTGTTGCTTACGACTGCTTTTGCATAAAATCCCCGAACCCCGATCTACGTAACAATATAAACTGTTACGGCTTTGTGTATTTTCTATTTCTCCTATGGGTTTTACTGTATGTAACAATGGTATCTCACAAAATTTAATTGGTACAATTTTTAAGATAATCTAAGGGCTTATATTCTTTTAAAATGATGAGTAATTAAAGTTAAATATTTTACGTTGCTCAGATTTCTTTGTTACTTTGTAGAAATGATAAATTATAATTTCACATAATATTGAATTAAATATTTGATAAATGCTGTACAATTTTATCTTTAATCATGAAGAAGAATAGTTTTCAAAAAGTATTGTGTTATGACAATGTTTAAAAAATTGTTTTTTATAACAATGAAAAATTTTAAGGATTTTATTCTCTTTGGCATTTTAACTCTCAATTTTCTCGTCCGGCGCAGTTAATATGCTTTTTAACTCCTTATCTGCCGATTAGAAGTTACGTGATTTGCTCCCCAGTGCCACAGTTTTTCATGCAAGGCACGCGTATGCAGTGTATTGGGGAGAAAAGAAAAGGCACAAATGAAGCAATTTTTTTCCTCTGAAATAAATAAATCCTTCACAAATACTCTACAAGATAATTTAATTGCATTAAAAAACCTTCGGAATAGTTTTAATGATAATAGCGCAGAGAGAAGAATTTTTTTCGAAAATACGTATATATACGTCAGGGTCACTCAAAGCACCGGTTGTGCAAGACGGATATATACGCCGGTGGCAGATAAGGGGTTAATGAAACTCGAACGCATTCTAACTTTTCGAAATAATTTTAATGATAATAGCGGAAAGAGAAATTTCCCCCGAAAATACGTATATATACGTCAGGGGCGCTTAAAGCACCGGTTGAGCAAGACGGATATATACGCTGGTGGCAGATAAGGGGTTAATGAACCTTCGAACGCATTTTAACTCTTTTTACTTTCTTTTCTGATCAAATTAATCACTTCTGTATTAGATACTTATTGAAAAAGATGAAAAAAGTTTAATTAAGATGACTATACTTAACTGAGTTGCCACAGTTTACCTATTTGTTACCTAATATTTGCTTTTCCGTCTATTTTTGATTATTCCAAATGAAATTTTGTTCATTTTGTTGTTGTTAAAGGAATTTAATATTATAAAAGTTTTTTATGCACTAGTATTTGGAAAAGATCTTATTTTTTACGTGTTTCATTCTTATAAGCTGAAAAAGAAACTAAACTTTTATCTTTATTATTATCTTTTATATTAGTTTGTTTTAGTTATTTGTCTTAAGTAATGTAATTTTCTAATTTCTTTCAATGTGTCTTGAATCTTATTTAATTATAAATTTCAAAAACAATAATCAATATTTATTTAATAAAAGTTATTGGAATTTGCAAATTTTTTAAAAATATAAATAGTTAAAAATAGAAAACTAAAATAATGATGTTTAAAAATTATTTTACTGGAAGAAAATATTGATTTCTTTCAAACTGGATTTAAAAAAAATTTTGTGCAAAAAATGTTTACAAACAGAAGAAATAATTTTTTTTTTTTTTTTAAAAAGAAGACATTCAAAGAAATTTTTTTAAGTTAACAAAAAAAAATGAGGCACAAAATAAAATTATTTTAAACAAGATTATGGCTTTCTTCCTTAAAACATGTCGTAAGTAATTGAACGATGTTTATAAATCGTTCGATACAGTAGGAAAAAAAAACACTTTTATGTAAATGCTTTGAAAACATTAAAAAAATGAACAAAAAGTTTTCTTTAATTAAGTTATGCATTTTTTAAATACTTAACTTGTTTATAAGGTAGAATTTTACAATAATTTCTTGTAAACAAAACGTAATCTTTTATTTACAAGAATAAAAATTTTTATTTAAAAGGATAAAAAAATTTTATTTAAAAGAATAAAAATTTTTTATTTAAAAGAATTAAAATTTTTTATTTAAAAGAATTAAAATTTTTCATTTAGAAGAATTAAAATTTTTTATTTAAAAGAATTAAAATTTTTATTTTAAAGAAGTAAAAATTTTTATTTAAAGATTAAATTTTTTATTTAGAAGAATTAAAAATTTTTATTTAAAAGAATTAAAAATTTTTATTTAAAAGAATTAAAATTTTTTATTTAGAAGAATTAAAATTTTTATTTAAAAGAATTAAAATTTTTTATTTAGAAGAATTAAAAATTTTTATTTAAAAGAATTAAAAATTTTTATTTTAAAGAATTAAAAATTTTTATTTAGAAGAATTAAAATTTTTTATTTAGAAGAATTAAAATTTTTATTTAAAAGAATTAAAATTTTTTTAAGTAAGAATAATTTGAAAAGGTTTATAATATCAGATCATATAATTAGCGAAAGTAAAACATATTTTATTTATCAGTTGAATATAGATAACTATGAGATGTAAGCTTAAAGGGCTTCAGTGTTAAATAAAATTGTAGAAATGATTTAGGAAACCTTACCATAAAGTTCGTATTTCAATTGTGCTCGTTTTTTATAAAATTAATTGCATTTATATGGAATGATTATATGACGCACCTTACAAAGACGCACCTAAGAATACCTACTTAACACTAGAACGTCCTGGTTTAGCCCCCCATCCGGTATAGTGGTTAGTGACGCTGACTACGGTGCCTTAGGGCCTGGGTTTGTATCCCGGGAAAGGCATGGATGTTTGTAAATGTATAGTGCCTTCGAGAGGCAAGGGGGTACTCTAAATAGCCGTCGAGCTGCAAGTCCTCTCGTGAGGTAGGTGAGAGGCCTTTGACCCTAACCCGGGATGTTCTCCCTAAAAATTGGGGGGGGGGGAGAACCGAGCAAAATCGTACTGTCACCTGAATGGTGCTCAAAACTTAGGCTAATGATAGGCATAAAAATCGTGGACCTTGATCTGATGTCAAGGTGGCATAAGTAACAACGACAACACGTCCTGGATTTCGATTACACTTAAACGTCCACCGGTGTCTTTTCCCACTGTGATATAAAATATATAAAATAATTGTAATCTCTAAATAATTGAAGATTATTGTTCAGTAAGGTTTAGTTTTAAGACTTTTTATTCAGTGCATTTCTTTATATGCTCTAATAAGCTGTTGCCAATGAAATGAAAATAAGCCATGAGCTCATAAGAAATTCATTGACACTGTGTTTCGCAAAGCTTGTTGGACCACTGCTTTGTCGCAAAACATTTCGAGTTGCAAATCTGCAAGGAACATGACCACTATGAGCCATTTATTCTGTGCCATTTATGCGTATCCATATCTCTAACGCCATATATATCAGGATTTACTGAAATATTATCAATATCATCTGCACTTTCTTCAAATTTCTCGCAGTCACTTTGAAACGAACCTACTTCCCTTCTACCCTGTGACCCAGCTAAAGGTGTGGAAGGAAGTGAAGGATGATTCGACATGATAATTTCCAATTATTTTATTTATCACTTTAATCGACTCAAACACAAATCAATTTAAAACTATAAATAGGATGATCCAGTCAGACAACAGAGGGAAGGGACGCGAGTCGCGCGCGCGTTTGAGGAGAATACATTTAATAACCACTTTATAATAATGGTTCTTTCTTAATATTACTTTATACGGTAGATATGTACTTAATGTCCCTTAGCGACTTAAATACTTTAAATATCAACATAATATGAAGGTGACAATACCTGTGCTTAGACAGTCTTCTAATGAATTCAAATTTATATCTCTTCCTAACTATAATCTTTTACAAGGACTTTCTAACCATTTATGGTAATTTTCACCTTGTATCTTTCTTGTCACCTCTAGCTAACTAAACTCCTAACCTTCTAACTTTCTGTTATCTATTCTCTTCACTTCTAACTCATTAACTCTTAACTCGCAAACAAGAACTATATATAATAAACTTAATTTGTATATCACGTTTTGTTCTTAGGAGAAGATTGATAAATTTTGCTGGCCCCAAAGAATATCCAAGATGATTATTAGTTATAGGTCGTGTATAGATCCTTCACAGCTTTCACGTAAGCTTAAGTCTACATCGGAATCTAAATAAAAACAAGACTGATCACCACCATCCGATTCATTCTCAGAAAGCTCTCTTAACAGATTTACAATTTCATCAGGCCATCTTTTCAGGGAGTCTGCTCCGCATAATGTTCGAAAATCGAATGAGATTTTTTTTAGGAGCAGACAAACAAATGCTTTGTAACGAAACACTTAGGTACAATGATCTGACTCATTTCCGCTGTGAACCCAATAACACTGCAATCAAGGCCAAATAAATATGAGACATTTCTTCTGGAAGTTTATTTTACTAATGGTATTTACTTAGCGAACTATCTTTTGCTGAACAACAGCTATTTATAATGATAAATTGCCTTGGTGTCGAAACGACACCAGCGGATGTTCAAAGTATATTTAACTCTCATAATTTAACTATAAACACAAACTAAACTTCTGTATAATCACCATGGAAAGTGAATGAAAGTCAAGGAAAAGTTTCAAATTATCTGAAAAAATGTGAAGGGAGAGCAAACTAAACAGACTCCATTGTCCAATCGACACCGACGCACATTTTATGTCAAGCAGAAAAAATATTCGTGCTTAAATTATTTGTTGCATATTTAATCATGGAACAATTATATCAATATTTTTCAACTTTACACCGTTAAGTCAATAGGTTTCAAGCATCATTATTGAGTTACAGTAGAACGTCGTTTATCCGAACGTTTATTATCCGGAGCGTCAAATATCCGAACCAAAGTCCGGATACGTTTTCGAACAGTGCAATGCTCAACATTTGTTTCCTGTGAGGCCAAAAGGGACGGGAAAACCCAACATGAGGGATATTTGGGGAATTTCAGTTGTGTGATTTGGTAAATATCTGCGCGGAATATTAGGTCAGTTTGTTTCCAAGTGAGGGGGTGTATACGTGCTCTTTTGTTGAATTTTGTTGATGTAGAAACCAGGATAGCATGCGATGCAGAAGACTAGATTACAAATGCTAAATGATGACAAGATTGTGACTTACCTGCAAGAAGAATCCAACCCTGTCGACGATGAAACGGATGAAGACGAGGACAACAACAACAACGACGAAAGTAGCAAGGGTGCATCAAATGCTGACACGTTTTTTGCGTTAGAGACGGCTATGGAGTGGTACGAACAACAGAGTGCTGTCCTACTCAACTAATGCCGCTCAAGAGAATCAGAGACCTTGCAGCGAAAAATGAAGGTGTACAATGGTAAAGCGAAAAATAAGTGATTATTTTCCACAATAAAGGTAAAATTGCGACATTTTGCACCTATTTTGCTTTTTCTTCAAGTACGTTTCCCGCATGGGATGATTTTCAATATTCGTATGGTGTCCGGTTTCATATACTGCATGGATTGCATTCGGTTTCCGGTTATCCGAACAATCACGTATCCGAACGGTGTCCGGTCCCAATTGATTCGTATAAACAACACTCTACTGTATAATAAATTTCATATTTTGTTGTAAATTTTAAACAATAAATAAATTATAAGTTTTATAACCGTAGTCGAGCAATATTAGGAAGATTGAATAATTTCTTACAGGAAATCTACTAATTTACAGTCTAAACGAAAATAAATATGCTTAAGAAAATATTATTCATATGATAAATTATCCTTTATGAAAAAAATCTTTTAAATATTTATTTGGTGGTATTTTATTGTAAAACATAAAATAGAAAAATAGCTTTACCAAAAAAATAACCTTTTTAACTTCAAAATAAATTCTAGATTTGTATCGATTAAATAAATCATAAATTGTTTTTATATTCAATATTTTCAGACACATAAAGCTTAGTAATATATAACTTATATACTGATTTAAAATAATATATATTTATGAAGTGCAAAGATGCCACATGGAAGCAAATGGCAAAAATTTTGCTCTAGTTTCTTAAAGTTTAGACGATAAAATTTTTTTTATGTACATCACTTACCTATGAATGTAAAGTTTTTTTGGTCTACTCCTATCCATCCATCATTTTAGATGCCTTTTTGATTCATTCCTTTTCTTATCAAAAAATGAAGCCTTCAAAAACTTGAGATGTTATCCTAAATAATGTACCGTGTAAAGATGTCGTGCGAAAACTTTCACGAAGACTTGCTTTTTTTGCTTGTTTTTGTTTAGATATCTTTCAATAATTTAAAGGATTTTCCCTCTTAAAATAAGAACGATAGAAAGTGAGTTAAGAATAAATGCAGAGACAATAGGAAAAGAATAGGTATCTCTCGAATAATGATTTTCTGATTGATTGTTTTACAGAATTCATATTTTATGACTTAAGATTGTTTTTGTGCATGAAATAAGAGTTTCGGAAACTATTGGAAAAGTTATTTATAATACACAACAGTTAATTGAGTTTGATTAATGAAAAATTGTCATGTAAGAATATTTTTCTTCAAAATGAATGTGTTCTATTTTAATTAAAATCATTCTTAATGATTTTTAGAAGAATGTGTAGGGAACCACCGCTCTCGTTTGTGTGAAGAGCCATCATTAACAAACAACTTATATTTCTTAACCTTACAGCTACTATTTACTTTTAATTAAGCTATGGATTGAACCAGTTTTAACCTTCACCAACATTTACAAAAATAAAGTTCTTTTTTAAAAATTTTTAATGCAGCCTGGCAATACAGAAAAAAGTACCTTTATGTCATACAGAAATTTAAAATTAGAGTACAGTAATAATTCAATATATAGAACACACAAAACAAAAATACAGACTGAAAAGTCTGTACAAAGAATTACATAAAAAGCGAGATGAAAAGGGTAAAATATATAATAGATAAGATTTATATAATATATAATAGATATAATAGATATTTATAATATATAATAGATATAATAGAGATATTTATAACATATAATAGATATTTATAATATATAATAGGTATAATAGAGATATTTATAGTATATAATAAATATAATAGAGATATTTATAATATATAATAGATATAATAGATATTTATAATATATAATAGGTATAAAGAGATATTTATAATGTATAATAAATATAATAGAGATATTTATAATATATAATAGATATAATAGATATTTATAATATATAATAGGTATAATATAGATATTTATAATATATAATAAATATAATAGAGATATATTTATAATATATAATAGGTATATAATAGAGATATTTATAATATATAATAAATATAATAGAGATATTTATAATATATAATAAATATAATAGAGATATTTATAATATATAATAGGTAAGATTTAAATAACACACACACACACGCACACACAACACACACGCACACACACACACATAAAGAAAGAGAGAGAAACACATAAAAATAGAAAATTTTTTTGTGTATGTTGGTTTTTATGCTCATTAAAATCAACAAATATTAAATGAGCGCACAACAAACTGAACACAATATTAATGCTTATGTATGTGAAATGTTTATTTTACATTTGTCGAATATTTAATGGTATTAGTCAGTTTGTTATGTTGAAACTTGTTGAAGAATTATCAATACAAAGGAGAAAAACAAAACTTCAACAGCCTTTGGTTATTATTTAACTAAAAAAAATTGCTGGGGTATAAAAACTTTTCCTCAAAGTTGAGAAACATTGAACAACGCCTCTTAGGAAACAAAATCAATTGTGCAAATTGTTTAGTAGGTTTTCACCCTCCCAGTAGCTTGAGAAAACTTAGTTCTGAGAGTGCGCTGAGCATACGGGGAGACCATTATAACAATGGGTGCAGACAAAGGCTATCAACTATTTGGATTATAATTAAAAAAAATCACTTATCCTTAATTATAGATAGTCAGCTAGATTAACTTCACCACGAGGATCTTAATCCCTCTTTCTAGATACATTAAAAATTCAAATGTAAACTCTAATTTTATCTAACAGTAACACGTACGGTTGATATCTTCTCTTTTTACCTCTCTGTCTTAATCTCAATTCAACTGACTTTAAATAGTAGTTCGGATTTAAACCAATCGCGGTTTTTTAAAGAAAGAGGTTCACCAGTGAAACAATGTATAAAAAGTACTTCCCCTTTAGGATTAGTAAAAGATCGTGAATAGAAACCATTACAAATGAAAATTATAATTCTCTTATCAATAAATTTCTTTTAGTCAATAATTAGTTTTTCTGTGTCCATATTTCTATTCCATGTAATCGACAGTAAAGGAATTATTCAAACTATATTGATTGTACTTCATAGCGTAGAAATACATTGATGTTCGTACCTGATGTTCTTGTTAAAATAAGCGAAACCGAGTGAAATTTATTCGCTCCCATGGGTATCATTAATGATTTTGCATCGTATCAATCAGAGTGTGGAGACTACCGTGATAACGACTATAAACCAGGGATTTAAATTGCTGTTTACAGACGACTGAATGTAATTCACAACTGATGCGTAATTTTGACATTATAGAACAGCATGTACGATGCATTCAATTTGTTTGAATGGAGCTATTTGTACTGGCACAAGCAGAGCTTAGTAGATGGATAATAGAGAGAAATAACTGCAGGAATAAGCTTTAGGAAATTGATTTCCTATGTCAACTTTTAAAAATGAGAATACTATTGAAAGTGTACGTTTAAATAGGATTTAATATCTAACTGGGTCAGTTTATGCCTTTTATATTACATTAATTTTAAACATTTGAAAAATTATGAAAAGTGTTGTGAAGATACACAATATTGAATATGAATTCACAATAAAGGACATGAATATTTGTATATCAGGATTTATAAAACACGCGAAATTAATTTTATTTTATAAATTGTTCATTCATAGATATGTTTAGATCTTTTTATGTACTATATTCTGTATATTCGTTATTTCTATAAAAGCGTTATTATACGCTTCAGAAAGTTTGATAAATAACAGCATAAATAAAGAAATAAACTTGATGCATTGTCTTTGAAGGAACGAGTGTTAAACATATTTAAAATGCTGTGCTTAGTAGACAACAAAACAATGTACTCAAAATAGGATCCTGATGGAATGTTTTTATTAAAAAATGAATGTTGTAGTTAAGGAATGGGAAAAATAAGAGGGAAATTGTTAATATTTTAAACAAAAATGAGTGTAAAATGGAATAATAATAATAATTTAATCTCATTATATTCTGAGATAAAATATTTGCTAATGAGTTTTGCCAGTCATTAAAACGTTAAGTTGTAGTATCAATATAATATGCAAGGTTTTGCACCGTATTTTATATTACACCGTAACGTTTACATGATAATACTTAAATTTTATATACACCTGATTTGTGATATATTTTACATGTAGAAGTTAAATATTGCTGTAAAAGTAATCAAATGTATAAGCATAACTGAATATTGTTGATTATATATATATATATATATATATATATATATATACAGTAGAACGTCATTTATTTGAATGTTTATTATCCGGAGCGTCAAATATCCGAACCAAAGACCGGATACGTTTTCAAATAGTGCAATCCTCAATAGTTGTTTCATGTGAGCCCAAAAGTGACGGGAAAATCCAAAGTGAGGGGTATTTGGGGAATTTCAGTTGTGTGTTATTTGGTAAACATCTGCGCAGAATATTAGGTCAGTTTGTTTCCAAGTGGGGGTGTATACGTGCTTTTTTGTTGAGTTATGTTGATTAGAAACCTGGATGGCATGCGATGCAGAAAACTGTGGATTTCAAATGCTAAAGGATGACGAGATTGTGACTTCCACGCAAGAAGAATCCGTCTCTGTCGACGATGAAACGGATGAAGACGAGGACAACAACAATGAAAGTAGCAATGGTCTATCAAATGCTGACGCGTTTCTGCGTTAGAGACAGTTATGGAGTGGTACGAACAACATTCAGACATTTAACATTCTTACTCAACTACTGCTGCTCATGAGAATCAGAGACCTTGCAGTGAAAAAACGAATGTGTACAGTGAAAAATTAGTGATTATTTTCCACAATCAAGGTAGAATTACGACATTTTGCACCTATTTTACTTTTTCTTCAAGCACGTTTCCCGCATGTGATGATTTTCAATATTTGTATAGTGTCCGGTATCATGTACTGCATGGATCGCATTCGGTTGTCGGTTATCCGAACAATCCCGTATCCGTACGGTGTCCGTTCCCAATTAATTCGGATAAACGACGTTTTCACTTGAATTAGGACTTTTGCAGGTGGAATCAATTAATTTGTTACAATCGTTGAAGGATTGGGCATCTTGATACGTTTAAAATCCAAATTTATTGATTTAACACAGGTGAAGTGTTGACACAGAAAGCACAATATAAAACACAAAGACACGTGATCGTTATGGCGATACGCAAGAGCAATCTTTATTCACTCTGGAGATCTCAACTTTCATAACTTTTGGATTCTGGAAGCTCTTAGAATCACATTACTTCCGATAAAGATTTTTGAGATAAGTTAAAATACGTGGATAAAGAAAGATTGCATCATCTTGTATTTAAAAAGGCAAACGTGATAGATTCTTAGAAGATAAAGTTGTTGTTACTTATCGTTGGGCGGGTAAACAAAAACGAAAGTATAATCACATATCGACACATATCCAGAAAAACTCATATAGGCTTCGAGGATCTCATCCAAACAGCGATGTAAGTGCATCGATCGAAAAGGTAGATGGTTGTACGATGGCCCGACATTATGCAGCCACACACAAGGATTCCTTTTCATCAAATATGTCGCTTTTTGTTTTGTAGGAGTGAAGAAAGTGAGCTCCACTTTCTCTCCAGATGAAGACCCGACGAGAATCACTTTGTCTGAGGAATTTCAACTCATCACTGCCAAGAACACGCTCCCATTCTTGTGGTGTCAATGACTGATTTTTTCAATTCCCCAAATATCCTGTGTTTCCTGTTGGATGCAATAAAAGGAAACAGAAGACTGGACGCCGGGCGTAAAGGACAGTCTCTGCAAGACGGCTGTAGAGTGTTTGTCTGGAAATTCTTCTTCCAGACACAGCAGCAAGGTGACGAGCCAGCCGAGTAGCCGTTGTCCACCTATGTTGTAGTGCGCTTAATGCCAAGTAACGATCCTGGGTAGATGTTGATGCTCTGTGGCGACCTTGGCGGAATTTCCTGGTGACATTATCACTTGTTTGGAATTGATTCCACAACCGGGAGTCGGCTTTTGGGCCACTTGAAACGATCAAGCCACCTCCGCTTGAGACTGGCCAGCTTCAAGCCTACCAATGGCTCTCCATCTCAAAAAATCATCTAAGCGATTATGAGAAATAATCATCATTGCCAACAGGCTAACTTGTTCGTTTTAATGCAATTTTTTACAAAACTACAGAAAAAAAATCTCATACTCTTAAACAGTCTCAATCCATAATTATGCAAAAACTAACACTAAACTGCTTCTTTTCCTAAGCTGAATTTTAATATTGTACTACCCGTTCTTCAAAATATATAAAAACAAATTCTAAAAGGTTTTCTTAGGCAATTTAAAATTATGACGAAAAACATGTTTATGACCTTAATATTGGACACGAGTGTAATAAGTCAAAGCCTAATTGTGCTTAAGTTGTAAATATATCATTATGATTATAATGGAGTCCCATAGTTTGATGAAAACAGAGATTCAAAAGTAAATCATGCATAAGATAAAACTACTTTGAAATACTTTTGTTTACTATGTTAAAAATACAATTTGTTGAGTAAATATATTTTTGTTTTTATACTTTATGTATGTTTTGAAATGACGATTTAATTATATATTTCCAAATGGAGACTTAGTTGGCTAAACCGATAATTTAAAAAAGTAGTTTTTTAAAATATGAAACATATGTGAGGGTAGAATACAGAAAATATAATTAACTAATGTTATTTAATATTAAGAGCACAAAAACTATACGTTTAATTATTCATTTCAATTCTATTAAACCTCTATCAGGTGGTGGCTAGCATACTTTTCACCAACTTCAATAACTTTTAAATGTTAATGGGAAGCTATTTTTCCATCTGTGACGAATGCACTTCTTTAAGAGCGACAATATTGATTTCTGAATTTTGAAGACGTAAAAGCAAAGGATGAATTATAAGTTTCTTCAGCATCAGGACAACTACTGCATGTGACGTAAGATGACTGAAGATGGTGACCATATGCCAAATCTTACGAAAAACAACATATAGACGTGGTCATTTGTGCTCTACTAAGCACATGAGAAGAGAACTAGCTGACCTTAAAAATAAACTTAATTTTTGGTAATATCCTTAAAGAATTTCTTTTTATAAATCAATCTCAAAGCCAAAAATATGTTTACATTACATTGCTAGAAAAAAGAGGCTCTATGAAAGGTTACATTGGGCAAAAATAAACAAATAAATGCTTGAACTTAAGCCATTTTATACCTCTGTTAGTTACTTTATTTAGCTTTTAAATAAGATATTGCTGCCATTAGCGGAACGCCAAATTCTTAAATAAATGTATAAAAACATCCATATCCTACCGTACAAGACATGTCGGCTGTTCCGTCACTTAAAAGAGCATAATAATCCATAAATCTCTTTTCCTGCATACTTCAAGTCTCCTTCAGGCTTATCTCGAAACTCGTAAAAATACACCCAAAAGCAAAAAACCCAATATTTCGAAGACATGGATATTCTCTTAAGCTGTTACGGGTTCTCTTACAAGATACGAGGGACAGTGACATAAATCTTTGAAATCTAGAATGAAATATTTATAGTATCAGAGAAAAAAGTACCTATAAATAGTTTCTAAAAAAGCTTAGAGTTTAAATTCAATTTGTGTTTAGAGCTCACTTAGATTGAAGTAGTTTTAATTCACCATTAAACAATCCGATCAAATATTGAGGAACTCACAGATAAGAGAATGAAATGATTTTTAAAACGATAAAAATGAAAAGTTGCAAAGATTAAGTTAATTGAAGTATCAGAAACATATAAAAATTTCCGTTGTGTTTTCTTCAGAAATTTATTACCCGAAACGAAATAACA
>BMAO01036485.1:0-15499 GCA_019973975.1 Trichonephila clavata | reverse complement strand
AAATTACTTGCTCGCTGCTGTCCATTCCCGTATTAAACTAAGACACTCTGTAGTAATTATGTGTCATTCTTCACATCACTCAAATGGTTTTAAGGAATTGATTAACAATAAGCATAAACAGGTATAAAAAAAAGGAATGGTTTGCAAGAGAAAAAACATTTAATAAAAAATTATGCCTTACCCCCATTGTGAGTCCCCACAAAGCGGGTCTTCCAATGAAAACTGCCTTAGCACCAAGGGCAAGAGCCTTGAAAACACATCAGAACCACTTCCGAATTCCACCATCCACATACACTTCTATCGAAGGATAAGCTGAATTCACAACTGACACAATTTCATGCAAGACCTCTATCTGAAATATTTCTCTAATTTTATACAAAGTAATTTGATTACTATATGGATGAAGTAAACATTTTAAATCCTGAAACACGAGAGGGGGGGGGGGGAAGTTTATTCTTTTTGAAACAAACAAGCCTTAAAAATGTATTTTTAAAAATCATATTTTTGAATTTTGTTGAGTGGCTTTTAAGATATATTGAAATTATAAGCATATCAGTGTAGTAAGAAACTTACATAAAAGCATTTGTACCAAAATCTTTATTTTACTAAACATAGCGATAATAATTAAATAATCTTAACAATTATAAATTTGGAATACTTGTTATACTTATACAAATACACACCGTTGATCGTATCGCTTCCAAATCTTGCTGGGAGCTTCGCTGATGTTTTCCAAAAATAAATTTTCAAATTTTTAAAAAAAATTTTGGGTATTTTCAGTTGCGGAGGCGATAAAGTCACCAAAAATAATACAATCGACGCCAAAAGGAATATTCTTGCTGGTACCTTTTATCACCACATTTCAAAAACAAGTCTCGTGGGCTTTTCTTATCAGTCTCACCTATTTCCTAATACATCAAAAATTGATGAAAAACCAATAAGAATTGGCATTTTTTTCGCTGTGTTTTCGCTAAAAAAGCTTGCTTGGCGAGATTTGAGCCTGCGAAACGGAAAAGTAACGATTTTTTTTTTCTAAAATCACCATTTTTACCTTCGACAGATGGTAGCAGCATCAATTTGTGTACGTGTTGTGTAATGAGTTTGCAGGAAGAGTATGTGTGAAGTTGCCAAAGGGAAAAACCATTGAATGCATGCATATTTGTTTGGAACCTATACAAATCCACAACGATGATCTTATCGCTTCAAAATTTTGCAAGGAGTTTCGTTTTCTCCTTTGTTGAGATAAGATTGAATTTTATGGAAATCGACTCTCTCAAGAGAGTTGAAGGGGCATAAAATTTAATATATTTTCGATATATTCAGGGTGCGAAGGAAAATTTCTTTAATCTGGAAATACTTGCGAGTGAAGAGTGCTACAGCTATGAAATGGACTAAATTCATGTGACGTCATAATCACATGATAATTTTAAACCACGTGTTTTTAGCCAATCAAGTTCGAAAACACATGTGACGTCATAGTCACAATAAATGCAATTACCTATTTTCAGCAAATCAGTTCATGCACTTCGTTGTTGCCAAATTACGCTTTTTACAGAAACTTTTTTTTAAAAAAGTTAATTTTTGTCACACTTTATTTAAAAGTACATGTATAAAACAAGACTTTTTTTTCTTTAATTTTTAAATCTTTTTGCAGAAATTTCTTTTTATAACTCTTGAGCATCTTTACCCAATTATGCAATTTGAAATTTTGCCTAAATTTTACAAATAGAATAAAAAGTACGAACTAGTTTACTGTCCGTTTTGAATTCAATGTGGAACACGTGTTTATATTATCATGTGACTGTCATGAATTTAGTCCATTAGGTCATGGTATAATAAAGCGACTATGCCCAACCTAATGTAATCAACAGCAGCGCCCCTAGTGGCGAAATTTGGACTGATATCGAAAAGAGATAGAGCAAAATTTCCAAATTTTTATTTTTTAACACTAAGATTACGCTTTTGCCTACGTGTTTTTAAAATATATTCCGCCCTATTAAAGTCTGTGTACATACTGGAAGCAGATATAATATTACGAAAACAGGCATTGTTTTGGTATACGGAATTCAACAGGGAAAAAAAGAATCATATGTGCAAGAAAAGCAAGATCTGGGTGTCCTATGGGAGTCATTGGAACACCTTCCATACAACTTGAATCTCGTATGAAATGTATTGCATCCCTTTCAAATAGTTAATAAAACACCTAAAAGGATATTTCAGAGCTGTAGCTGAAGCATAGCAGATTGCCTTGGCGTGATTTCTCTATTCCTACTTCATTACTTGCCATACCAATGGAACAAATGTTTTAACAGTCATGACGTCTATATGAGAATATAATATGTATTAATGCTTTACTGTGTTTTGTGTATGTCTTTGAACTTTCTAAATAAAGTTTTTCTTTCAATATTTGTTACCTGAATAAAAACTTAGATAGAGATATTAATAAGAACAGATGGCGCCTCCTCACCATAATGATCGACGGAAATTCCCCTAATAAAAAGGAAAAGGAAGGAAACGAAGGGTTGTGTTTGGGACCTCTATAATTTTTCGTTTCTGCATGTTGTTTGTGATGTGTGTTGTGGAATTCAGAATTTAAAATCCAAAAGCAACAAAGTAGAGAGAACCTCTTTCCCATTATTGGTACATGAATAAAAAACCGGGAGGGACTCTTGACGTTTCATGTGATATAGCCATTCAAACCGCTATTTCGAAATTTGCCAGCGGTCACATTAAGAGCCTAATATTCTCAGTGAACCAGAAAGGTTTTTTCCGCCTGTCCTAAATAATATAGTCATGAGGTTTCTGCTGTGATCATCTTTTAGATTGCATGAACCTCACTATAAAGGAAATATATTGCAACCCTCTAATAGAAATCGATTTCTTGAGAGTCAACGGATTCACTGATTTCGTCTGATTGCGTCAGACACTGTTTGTGAAGAAAGAAGAAGAATTTAAAAACAAAATTGGTGTTCCTTAACACTTGAATTTTTTCGAAAACCACTGATTACCTTGCTTTTGGAATTTCCCTCGTACTTAAGGGTTATTACGCTAATCGATGTTTTATTTTTAATGAGCATTATTTTCGTTATTGTAAATCATGATGAAACAAAGATTGTGTGTGTGCATGCTAGATGAAGTAGGAGAAAGTCTTGTACTTTTCCAAAGATAAGGCGTTTTATATTGCAATAAAGACGTTTTTGTTCCATAGCTAGTGATAAAAAGTTTTGTATATTTTCTTGCAAAATACTTTACTTCATTGTCTTTCATTCTCCAATAAAATAATACATATGACTCACAGTCAAACATGCGTTTTTGGCAAAAACAAATCACAAAAACTACTATGAATTGGCGATTTTTTATGGAGATAAAAATAAGTAAAAGGGTACCCAAACGAAATATGTAAACAACTGTCACAAAGTATAAAAATAACAAAATTCATTCTCATTAAAGTTATTTCTCCTAATGTTTTAATAATTTTTGGTACTTACGTATTATACCGTTAACCAATTTCGCCAAACAAAAAGACCTCACCAGTTCAAAAAATATCGCTGAATTCTGTCATCGTTATTATTATTAATCTTTTTATTTAAAATCTTCATAATGAAAATTAGGTACTTACGTATTATACCATCGACCGATTTCGTCAAATCAAAAGACGCTGTCAAATGCCGCGATATGCAGTCAATTGTAGAAACCGTTCCTTCACACGTTCCAGCATAGTAATGATAACGATGGCAGCGTTTGGCGACATTATTCAATTGGCGATGTCTTTTCGCTTAGCGGAATTGGTAGACATATGGTACTTACGTATTATCGCAACCCATTGGTAACATTATGTGAAACGAAGCACATGGATGCCAATTCTGCGCGTATGACACATAGAAAATTGGGGTTGCCAACTTGGCCAAGTTATTAATAGAGTTGGTGATTGTTGCGGTAATACGTAAGTACCCTATATCATAGTTAGTTAGTAACAATACGAGCACATTTGTTACAATTTACAAAAAAATTGAAAATAACAATATATTCATCTTTTTTCCATAAAAAACCATTCCAAACCACTTATTGAACATGCATAGTTTATATTTGTCATTCATTTCTATGGAAATTACTTGCTTCGCTACTGTCCATTCCCGTATTAACTAAGACACTCTGTAGTAATTAATGTGTCATTCTTCACATCACTCAACTGGTTTAAAGAATTGATTAACAATAAGCATGAAACAAATAAAAAAAAGGAATGGTTTTGCAAGAGAAAAAAACATTTAATAAAAAATTATGCCTTACCCCCATTGTGAGTCCCCACAAAGCGGGTCTTCCAATGAAAACTGCCTTAGCACCAAGGGCAAGAGCCTTGAAAACATCAGAACCACTTCGAATTCCACCATCCACATACACTTCTATCGAAGGATAAGCTGAATTCACAACTGACACAATTTCATGTAAGACCTCTATCTGAAATATTTCTCTAATTTTATACAAAAGTAATTTGATTACTAATATGGATGAAGTAAACATTTTAACATCCTGAAACACGAGAGGGGGAAAAGTTCATTCTTTTTGAACAAATAAGCCTTAAAAATTGTATTTTTAAAAATCAATATTTTTGAATTTTGTTGAGGGGATTTTAAGATATATTGAAATTATAAGCATATCAGTGTAGTAAGAAACATAAAAGCATTTGTACCAAAATCTTTATTTTTACTAACATAGCGATAATAATTAAATAATCTTACACAATTATAAATTTGAATACTTGTATACTTATACAAATACACACCGTTGATCGTATCGCTTCCGAATCTTGCTGGGAACTTCGCTGATGTTTTCAAAAATAAATTTTTCAAATTTTTTAAAAAATTTTTGGTACTTTTCAGTTGCGGAGGCGATAAAGTCACCAAGAATAATACAACCGACGCCAAAAGGAATATTCTTGCTGGTAACCTTTTATCACCACATTTCAAAACAAGTCTCGCGGGCTTTTCTTATCAGTCTCACCTATTTCCTAATACATCAAAAATTGATGAAAAACCAATAAGAATTGGCATTTTTTTCGCTGTGTTTTCGCTAAAAAAGCTTGCTTGGCGAGATTTGAGCCTGCGAAACGGAAAAGTAACGATTTTTTTTTTTCTAAAATCATCATTTTTACCCTCGATAGATGGCAGCCGCATCAATTTGTGTGCGTATGTGTAATGAGTTTGCAGGAAGAGTATGTGTGAAGTTGCCAAAGGGAAAAACCATTGAATGCATGCATATTTGTTTGGAACCTATACAAATCCACAACGATGATCTTATCGCTTCAAAATTTTGCAAGGAGTTTCGTTTTCTCCTTTGTTGAGATAAGATTGAATTTTATGGAAATCGACTCTCTCAAGAGAGTTGAAGGGGCATAAAATTTAATATATTTTCGATATATTCAGGGTGCGAAGGAAAATTTCTTTAATCTGGAAATACTTGCGAGTGAAGAGTGCTACAGCTATGAAATGGACTAAATTCATGTGACGTCATAATACATGATAATTTTAAACCACGTGTTTTTAGCCAATCAAGTTCAAAACACATGTGACGTCATAGTCACAATAAATGCAATTACCTATTTTCAGCAAATCAGTTCATGCACTTCGTTGTTGCCAAATTACGCTTTTTACAGAAACTTTTTTTAAAAAAGTTAATATTTTCACACTTTATTTAAAAGTACATGTATAAAACAAGACTTTTTTTTCTTTAATTTTAAATCTTTTTGCAGAAATTTTTTATAACTCTTGAGCATCTTTACCCAATTATGCAATTTGAAATTTTGCCTAAATTTTACAAATAGAATAAAAATACGAACTAGTTTACTGTCCATTTTAATTCAATGTGGAACACGTGTTTATATTATCATGTGACTGTCATGAATTTAGTCCATTAGGTCATGGTATAATAAAGCGACTATGCCCAACCTAATGTAATCAACAGCAGCGCCCCTAGTGGCGAAATTTGGACTGATATCGAAAAGAGATAGAGCAAAATTTCCAAATACAAAGTCTTAGAGCATCAATTAATTAGTACGTAACGGCATTTGATTCGCACAGATAAGACAAATTGTTGCTTGTATGCTTAAAAATGTCCGAAATCAATACGCAACAATTCTCAGTATATTCACTGTTGCCACTCCTAATAAGTTCGAAAATTTCCTGTTTGATATTATTTAACATTTGCCTTGCGTTTGTTTATTTACTTTTAATCTGGCAACAGAATTTTAATTAAGTTAGTTTTTGGAATTGCGTTTTCCATTAAGAAAAGAATTATATAATATTTTATCTTTATTTAGCTTGTGCTCATATAATAGTTCTTTCATGTATATAAATAGCTTCATTTATTCTGGTGTCGAAGAAAATTAAAAAGAATATTGAAACCGAAGAAAATAGTTTTTCGAGTCACAACATTCACATTTCGGAAATATAGCAATGCGTAACAGCAGATTGTGATGTTGTTATGTACTATAACGTCGGCAAAACTTTAATTTCCGATGTATTTAAGATTTTAGTTAAAAAGATTTTGGCATTCGCTTGATAGAAACAGTTCTTTTTTGAAGTGACAGAATAGTATGAATGATTAGCTGTATACTCTGCGAACCCCAGAATCATGTAATTTAATGGAAAAGTAAAAATTAATTACATACTGTTGGCAAACATCCGTCTAATTCACGTCCACCATGATTAGAAACATAAATTGCAGAAGCTCCTGCCTCGGCTGCCAGTTTTGCATCTTCAGCTAAAAGTAGCACCAGAAATAATAATACAAATTTTTTTTAAAAGAACCAAAGCCTATAATTTTTAAAATTATAAATTGTTAGTTTTAAACTTTTTTTTATCTCATTGATATTCTACAAAACTTTTTATGAAAAATAATTAGTCTTAAATATTTTTCTTGACGTATTTCTTGGTTATAATCTTAATCCTGAATACAGAAATTGTAATACATCTCTAAAATATGCTGCAAGGAAATTTTCTTCTTGCAAATTATGAGTTGAAAGTTAAAGTCTGAGAAAAAAAAAGTTTTAATTTGATAAGATTGTTAATTGACTTAGAGTTGTTGTTAGTTGACTTTTTAACTTTGAGTAATTTAAATATCTCCCTTTTGTAAAACTGGGAGGTTTTTAAATTGAATAACAAAAAGGGAATTCTATGTGTAATAATTCTTCAAATTTGATTTACAGTGTGGTTCACTAACACATCAGGAATTTCTTTGATATTAATTAAAGTATGATATTACTTTGGAACGAATATAATATTCCATGAATGATAAATATAGAATATTTAACATACAAATTTTACTAAATATATAATATTAGTGTTACTCAAATTCGAAGAAAAAAAAATGGTTGTAACAGTAATACAGATGTAGTTTCATAAATGTCACCAGATTGTGTTGCATTATAATATATGTTTGAGATTACTGAAAATTTCTTTCGCAGGCCCTTTTAAATTACAGAATAAGATTTTATCAATGTTATTGTGTAGATATATTATTATTATCACCATTATCATTACTCAGCTTGCCGATATGGAAGTGGGTTTGCTAACTATTATTCTTGATAAGACACGAAAAAGATGGATCCACAGAAATGTAAAGTTCTTTTTAGAATATCCACTAATTTTCGTATTGTTGTTGTTGCTTATCCCATTGATGTAGAAAAGCCTACACCAGGTCCAAAAGACCTCGTCGCACAAGTAGTTTGAAAGACCTCTCCTGCTCAACCATCAAATGCTTCCAGGAGACACCCAAACAAGCAAGAAGGCGAGAAGGGCTGGCATGGAGTGGCCAGAGGATCACCGAGGAAAAATCCTTTCACTCTGGAACTTCATATGTTTCAAGCGTCCACTTCTAAGCCTCGCCAAGGCCGATTGGAGAGCCATTGGGCCACTGCACGATAGGGATAGTTCTGGGGGGGGACTAGTAGCATCTGGATCGAGTGGGAGGTATCACGTAGAGAGTTATTTACTTTTATGGGGGGAGTAGATTTCCAAAGGGATTAGATTTACAGAGTTTGTGATCGGAAGATCATATCCATTTCTTGCAAGTGTATCTGCAATCTTGCTACCATACATCCCAACGTGGGAATGGATCCATTGGAGGCATACCGATTTGCTAGAATCAATTTTAGAGATATGAGAACTAGAATATCCTTGTCAGGTTGATCATAAATTTTCACCCAATTCTTTAGATTTTGTAAAGAACTTCTACTCTCAGTGAATATCCAAACGGTAGTAATAGCATTCTCAAAAGCCTTACCAATAGCTATCATTTTTGATCTAAAAGCAGAGAATTAATCAGGGTTTTGGGTACTAAATTTATTTTCTCCCTCATAGTTGTTGATGAAGACACCACTATCTACTCTACCATCTTCAGATTTGTTGCCATCCGTATTGATAGTCAAAGTTTTGGGGAAGGGACATCATTTTTGACCTCTAGGGTCATCTGTTTTAAAATAATTGGATGGTCTTCCTGATTAACTCTTTAAGTGCCGCGGGTGTGTATACACGTCCTGATGAGCTGGTGCCTTTAGTGCCGCGGACGCGTATACTCGTCCTTCCAAATGATGATTTCTTATATTGTGCTGCTCTGTTTAAAACTAGTTTCTTGGCTTTAGAATACAATAGCATGACATTGGCAGTGCTTCTAAACAATTTACTGATTTCAGAGTATAGGCGGAGAAGGAATTTGAAAGGGGGTATATTCCAGGAACGAGAAAATTCATAGCTAAGCAGTTTTTCTTGTTTTTTCGTTTGAGTGTCTCTTTTCTACTCTTCATTTGCTGTCATTTTTGCAGAACTTTTTAATTTCTTTTTTTTTTTTGTAAGAATGCACTGCTTGTGATATTGGTTTATGTGTTCAACCATGTTTCAGGATGTATCACAGAACAGATGAGTTATAATTTATTTTTTATTATATTGTTGACTGTAGAGATAAAATATTTTATTTTCATTTTATTATTCTGTTCTTTCTTTTTTAAAGTAACAGTGAATGTTTTTCAGAAGGAAAAACACGCGTTTTCTTTCCCCCAATAAACCGCGTTAACCGCTGGCAACAACGAGCGTCAGTGGGAAAAACGGTGGTACGGGGAGGAGGGTGAATTTCGTAACTTTTCCTCGGTAGTTAAGGGGTTAATTGTGTGGGACTTCAAAACGTCATAGAGAAGAATATGCTCCAATGATATCGCAGGAGACAAGCAACTAAATGTCAATAATGGAACAACTCTAGAATTAATAAAACCACGTTTCCCCCTTTAATCTAGTGGGGTGTCTCTCTAATTGCTGGGTATTTCTGAAGTATATATTCTGGGTATTCTAATGAAGTCAGAAGTCCTGTTAAAATCACCTAATCTCGTCAGTTTATTAAAATATCTAAAAGAGTTAATCATAAATCTTTGCACTTACAAGAAAAAAATACCATAACATTGCTCTACTACGTTATATATGATATAAGCTTATATGTTCACATTGCCGATTGCATTAAATTAAGTGATAAATACGAGTAGATTCATTGATGTAAATCTACTACTAAGATATTCCTTGCATTCATGGGAGTTCTAGGAAATAATTATGCAGGACTGTAATTTCGTAATATATGCTAACTTTGGAAGACGAAATGTAAACTGTAAACGAAAAACGGCACTGATGTGGTAAAAATATTTGCTTATGAGACGGATGGCACTGTTTTAACAACTGTGTAATGTTTCATATCCCTAATCGAGGGGAGGAATACACGAGGGAAGGCGAGACAGAAGATAAAGAGGTGAAGATTTAATTTGGTTGCAGTGGTTGTATAATAAGTTGTTTGTTGAAAGTGTTGAATAATCACCATTTGTTCAGCGTACGTGTATATAAATATAAAGCGCCCTCTAGCGCTTATTGTGCTACAGTGTATCCTTAGACTCCAACAAAGGAACAGTTAAGTCGAATGGAGTAATACGCAAATACAGTCCACTAAAAAGAGAGTGAACATTTCTTCAGTGCATTTATTATGTGAAAATTACTGAGCTATCGCCTAAAGCGAATTAAGTTATAAATACATTTCAACATTAAAAAAATTTTACAATATTCCAAATGATATTACATCCTTTTAAAGCATTATCTACTTAATATTTGAGTGAGTTTTATCATTTACACATATAATAACTAATGCATTAATTCCCTTTCGGAGTATCACATCGTAGTAAGCCCCTGTATTCGTTTTAGCCGGTTGTTAAACAAGTCGCTTAAAAACAGAATACTATATCATTTTAATACTATTACTTAGCAAAATTTCATTTTTTTCTGTTGTCTCATTTCTAGCATTACGTCGTCATTCATTCTTACTGTTTTCAAATTATTTATACATATGTTTGGCCTTTTAAAATTTTTGAAATGTGGTTGTATTGGAACAAATTGTGAGAGCACCATATCTTATTACAATTCATTGGCGTAACGGAGAACATTTGGGCCCCTCAGCCAAGTCAGGTTTTGGGCCCCCAAGTTGGATTTTACTAAATATAGGGCAGTCAGGTTTTGGGCCCCCTAGAACCCTGGGTCCCCCGCAGTGCGGGGGTGTACGTTACGCCACTGTTACAATTACTCAAGAAAATTTCGTTTCCTGTTCATCCATTTCTGGTAATATGCCAAAATTAAGAACTTCGCTATTTTTACATTACACTTATTACATATTATTAGGAATGTTATGCAATTAATGCTTAAAATAGTGTAAATAATTTGTATCTGGATGTTTAATTTTTTAATATTACTTTCTGTTGTATTTATTTTATGAAAAAAAAATTTAATATTTGCAAGCAACGCTGCCCCTTATAATGATATCCCTATCGAAACGTAACGAAATAATGGCGATACAGCCAAGTTGACATCATTTTTGACAACCCTTTTTGGTGACTTGGCTACAATATGTAGGCTTCTGCAAACTGCTGGAGAAATTTAATATCAGAATCTATGACACAAGCGGATCTTTCGGTAAAGAGCTAGAATGCGGTCATGCAGACTATTAATATGAGTCACTCGCTGAAACTGAGTCAGTATTGCTTTGACTTTTGAAGAGTTCATCAGCGATTAGTGGCTTAAAAATAAACTTTACATATTTGTATTTTCAGACGCTGACAGTTGCGTCTGAATGCTGTAGAAAGTGTAAAGACCTTCTGGGATTTATTTTGCGAATTTTGCTGTTATATCCTGTACTTTAAGCATTGCTTATCTACAATAAATTCCATCGCTCTAAGGGAACTGCTTTGCTCTTTGAGACTGATTGCATAAAATCCTTGAAACTCGGTCTACGTAACAATACCTTTTTTGAAAAAATAAGCATAATTTTTTAATATATATGATTCGCAATTCCATAACATAAGCCGCTTATTTTGCTTCATATTAAAAATGGTAGTTCTATAAGATTGTACAAAATATTTAAAACAGTCATTGAGTTTATTGGATGGTCTGTTTCCAATTATAGTAAAATAATTCGAATAATTAATAAAATAAGCAATAAATTTGCATTAATAAGCACCTGTCATAATGCCTTTAACGACAATCGGAAGCCTGGTAATATTAACAAGCCATGCTATATCATCAAAAGTAAGACTTGGATCTGCAAGTATCTCTTCCACTCCTGCTCTTATGTTAGGAAATCTGAAATAGAATTTTTGCTTATAGTAAAATTTTTTTTAGTAGAGGATATATTTTTTAAAGAAAGTATCTTTCCCGCATTCGCAAATTTGCTTGATTTTGAATTAACGTTGTACTAGAGCAGTATGAGGACAATTATATAGATGATGGATCCAGTGCCGTAACGAAGAATACTAAGGCGCCCAGAAAAGCCCCAAGCCCAAATTCGTACTTAGCGTCAGTCTGGCTTTGGGCCCCCTTGAACACCTTCCCCCCGCAATGCGGGGATGTAAGTTACGCCAATGGATGGGTCTCATAATTTCGAGTCACAGTCAACTGACTAGAAAGACATCTATACTCGTACTTCAGATTCCTAACTTTCATACCACACCACAGAACACTTTGGGGACCAAGTTTCAGTTAATGTGCAATTGTTTCCCACGGCAGATCTGTAATAGCAGCATGACTACTCGACTGCTACGGCCGAAAGTGGTCGCGGTAGCCTAGTGGACATGGTCACGAACTCGTGTTTGGCGTGTCATGAGCTTGAGCCTTGTACCACTAGAGATCCATCGAGTAGAGGGGTTGATGAACCTTATATCTGTCGAAACTCAAAAGTCCTCCCTTTTTTTGTGGTGTGGAAGTTCAAAGAGGGGCTCTGATGCTGTCCTCTTGTCCGTCACTTGACCAAGATTCAAAATTACTAGGTCCGTTACCAATAGCCCTCGTATTAATTAGGAGTACGAGGTTAATAAACACTCACTCACTACGTACCATTTTCAAATTTACGTTTCCTCCCCCCATTGATTGTAGTCACTAAAAAGTCTAAACTTATTGTGTTTTTCAAATGAAATCTCACTTTTTATAGCCTAAGGTATAGTTTATATAAAGTGAATAAAGGTAACCAACTACTTCCGACAACTTTTTTTTTAATAGATAGAGATATGGGGATCTTTTGCTGTTTTTAAATTTATTTAGTACATTTTAAGAAAAATATGCTAAAATTAAGAATAGAAAAAAAAATTATTATTACTAAAATGGGAAAAAATGGGTAAAAATTGACAAAAAATAACATAAACGTTGACCATTCTGTACCAAAAGTTCATGAACAGATTTTCAATTATTCCATTCTGATGTATTGCTATGTTATTCATTTTTGAAATGACCTTCAGGATAAGAGATATTTAAATTTTTACAAAAACTAGAGCACTTTATCTTTCTTATTATATGAAATTGCCTAAAAAAAACAGTGATTCTATTCACATAAGGGGCTGTAAATTTTGTAATAAAACAGTGATTGATAAATCTGAACGTTAAAATACTTCTACTATTATACAGAACATACACAAAAAATTTCAGTTAATTATTTTCAAAACTTTTTTAGCAATCGCTGGCCCCGTTTGAGTATTTAAAAAAAAAACACTTTTCGAGTAAAACGCCGTTTTAAAGTATGACATCTTGCCTAAGTAATGGCATCTGCTTTTACTAAAACACTTGCAGTTATTGTTTTAGTGAACGGAATATAATAAATTTGATATTTCTAACACGCTTTTATAAGTTTCACTTGCATGTAACGGAATCTTAGAACTCAATTTTTACCCACTTTAAAAGATCGGATTAATTCGAATTTTTGCACACTTGTCAAAGATCGATGACAATACAATAATTTCCTAATTTTGTTCCATTGTCCTTTCGAGGATCGTCAGGAATAACGATAATCAGATTTGGCGACAATTCCATATACCATTTCCAGATTTGGAAACTTATGGCACATACAATTTTCAAATTTGGCGACTAATTCCATATAACATTTTTAGATTTGGCGACTAATTCCATATACCCTTTCCAGATTTGCCGACTAATTCCAGATTTAGTAATTTAAAGAATAAAATGTAACCCTAAGGCGAGTGTTTCTAATTTAAAGCTAATTAAATGCAACTGTACAATACACTTGTGGATTAAAAAAAAAGTGTTGTTTCTGTGAGAAAGTGGAGGATGGGTGTGTGTTAGCAATTTCTAACCAAAATATAAACATTTTTCTGAAAATGAAAATAAAAAAAAGGCTCGTGCATGTGGAAAAAAATTTATCTTCTAATTGCTAAATATTTTTAATTTTTATAAAGCAATACGCTTAGAAGTGATGATACGAATTAGCATTATAGCAATACGTTTAAAAGAGGTCATTATCATGCTTTTAATAACTCGCTTTTTTGAATGTCTGTCTGGGTGGAATTTTGTAATTGATTAAACTGTATGACTTTCCGATGAGTTACAGATTAGAAATTTGGACCATAGCTCAGAAGTAGATGACAATGTATAAAAATGTGAAAAAGAAGCAAAAAAACGAAAAGGAGGAATTTTTTTTATACTTTTTGGTCCGTTATAAAAGCATGGTAGATTAAATTTTCTTAATTGGAACCTTTTCTACGAAACACTTTTAATAGTTTGACCTATTCTATAGAGACGGAATCTAATATAATATTACGGGACTCATCCTAGGCCCCTTAAACGGAAAAAATAAATACACTTCTGACCCTCTAATTAATTTCGATTGAAGAGCAAGATTAATTCCAGCAGCCACGTAATTCCGGCTCCAAATATCAAGCTCAAGGATAAATTCAACAATGAATAAATGATAATTTAAAAAACTAAAAAACACGCTTTTATTGTAGATTGAACTAAAAAATAAAAAATAAATTATATTTAAAAAAAAACTAAAGAACACGCTTTTATACTGATTCGAAAAAGTAAAAAAATAATTCTTAATATAAGAATAAAATGATGAACGAGGAAATTAATGTCATTGAGGTAAAAACGTGGGGTGCTTTGTACTAATTTGTACACTAACTCAGCATTTCGGAACACAGAAGTTAGAAACCTATAACAATTGATATATTTATAGAACACCCACATTTTTACCCCAATGGTATTAATTTTCTCGTTCATCATTTTATTCTTATATTAAGAATATTTTTTTACTTTTTCGATTCAGTATAAAAGCGTTTCTTTAGTTTTTTTAAAACTATAATTTATTATAAAGCTAATAAGATGGCCTATAAAATAAAATCATAAAAAAAATTGTCAATTTTTGGAAAAATTCACAGTTTTAGGGTAGTCGGATACCTTAATTCACAGAATATTACATTCATTAAATAGATTAGAAACTATTAATTTAAACAGATGGGTGTTTTACTCATTCTAGGATAATTAAACGAACTGCTTTTGGAATCATACTTGACCTGGGTTTTTAGCAGATCAAATATTTGAAAAATGTTATGTAATGAAAAGATATCTAACTCATATTCTCGCGAGGGGGTTATACAGGATGATCCATAAAGAAGAATACACTTTCCGGATTCTAATAAAACAGCAACAGTTCAGGACAGGCACAACCTCAGCCAACCGTAAGATGCATGTTCTCTTAAAGTTTGTGTTTGAGCCCTGATGAGCGATGTAAGCAATAGAAGGCGTGTCACGTGACTAGTCAGTCTAAACGGCAGAGTCTGTAGTAGAGAAGACTTTCCGTGTTATTGATGGAACCCGCAACTGTTGTTCCGATCATGATCGAAAATGCCGCTGCGCAGCAGAACCTTCAACTAACAATGGTATGAAAAATTTAAAAACTACAGGCCATGTGTGCAAAAGTAAGTCCTCGATTAAGCTGAAACAGAGTATTACAGCCTTTATCAATGGACTTGATACCTTGACACGCGTTTGAGTGGAAATTGAGTAAAGGCTCATGTATGTGTGACTAAGGGTTCACTCATAGAACATCCGTGACTGTTTCTAACAAAACTTAAAGTAATCGCATACAATTCTGTTACAGGTGACTATAATACTTTACATTGTACTTAATTTATGGTGCATTGGAA